>JADBJO010026196.1:0-7500 GCA_016801955.1 Conus betulinus | reverse complement strand
AGGGTTTTTTTCCTTGGTGCTGCAGCGATTCGAATCCACACCTTCTGGATAATTGAACGTCTGAATGCGTTGCCTTTTTTCTAGACGGACATCATTGGACTCCTGCCCTTCAATATAGCATTCAACCTTTATATTCACTTTTACTCTCTCTCTCTCTCAACCAAATCCAGCAGGAACTCTTTCCAGCTGCCTCTGTCATTGCTGGACTCTTTCTTAAAAAATCATGAGCTGTTCTGCGAGATCCTAGCCTACAACTCCCTTTGCTTTGACCTCCATGGCGAGGACTTTGGCTTGGAAGCCAAACTCTTTCAGGCTGATTGCCAGAGTAGCACACTTCTCAGTCTGAAAGATGACAGCTTGCTTCTCTCTGCTTTATAGACAAACAGTTCAATCAGAATTATTGGTTTTCATTAATTTGAGTAGAAAATTGCACCCAATCTCACGCCACTCTTCCTGGTGGTCTGTAGGAGGTTTTCGCACGTGAAAGGGCTGCTGTGAACATCTAGAGACACATTTCATCCAGTAAATTCGCTTGAATATTCTTGTTATTACAGCTGCTCCAGACCATGATCTGGGATCCCTGTAGTAGTGTAGAAACTCGTTGCTGGAGCTTCTGTTGGCGTAGTGTTTCTAACGCTGCTTTGCATGAACTTAAGACATGTTGTTCTGTTTGTTCACCCTGATCGAGCAAATGTGTAGGGTGTTCTGATTTCTCTCATTTCACCTGGTTTTAATCCGAGGACGGGAGGTCATTTACAGGTCTGAGGATGAAGCTAATTCCAGAGGTGTCGTGCGCCATATTTCACTTCAGCTGAGACTTCTTTTGGAATGCGTTTTTTCCGTATAGTCAACTGGCCTTGCTGGACCGCCTTTTTGATTCCCTTGGCATTGTCCTCTTTCAACTCATGTAATACCATGTCTGTCATTGTGGGTGCAGTTATTACAAAATACATGGTTTAACTCAGTTGGGCAGCTAGCACTTCAGCAGTACAAAAGCAGGGGTATGCTTATTGACGAATGTGTCCGCTTAAGAGATAACAAAACATAGACAAAACATCGGCTTAAAATACCACTCCCTAGATCAAAATCACTGAATCAGCATTCTCATGGTGACTAACCTGGAGATTATTGTTTTGTGCACATTTTATATCTGTTTGTTTTGTCTGTAGAAAACATTTATCAAAAATGTCACTGATGTTTCGTATTTTCTATCAAAACAAGCATACTTTGAACCTTTTGTTGGCTTTCTCTGTGTGTTTTGACTTCTGTACAGTAAAGTTACGTTTTCCAGTCACCTGACCTGTTTTAAGACAAAATACATAGATATTCCGATAATAAAATATATTATACAGAACGTCACCATTGATGACGAAGTGAGTGTCAGAATTCCCAAAGCGAATGCAACCTTTCGAAGACGACACACCAATGTTTAGAACAGAAGAGGAGTCAGTTTAGAGATCAAGCTGAAGGCGAACAGAGCACCTCTCCACACTCCTCTACACATGTGAAACGTGGACAGTGTACCAACAGCGTGCAAAGAAGCTGCGTCACTTCCACACAGCCTGCCTCCCAAAACTGCTCAACATCACATGGTGGGACAAAAATCCCGGACACACAGAGATGCTTGATGAAGCATGCCTGCGTAGCATCTGCACCATCCTGATGCCATATCAGCTTCAATGGACAGGTCATAAAGCTCATTTACCAGACCACGGGCTTACCCAAGAGTCTCTCCACTGTTGTGAGCTGCAACAAGGGATGCATTTCCATGGAGGAAACGCTTCAAAGACACACACAGTACACCACTAACAGCGTTTAACATCAACCCTGATACATGGCAACAAAGTGCTATGGATCGAGCCAGATGGAGCTACCCTGTCCACAAAGGCACCGATTCATGTGAAGAAAGGAGGACAGCTGCAGTACAAGAGAGGCAGGCAAGGGAAGCCCTTGCCAGCAATCAAGAGGAGGTCTGCCACATTTTCTGTCCAAAGCTGTCATCCCCATACCAGACACACATCAGCTTGATCAGCCCCCTGCCTACCTACAGATCGTCTCGCCCCACTCACCCTCAAGATGACTGAAGTAGTTCTCGTTGACTCGGTTCTGCGAGGATTTGCTAGCGTAAACAAGAAAGAAGGAATTGACCTGCATGCAGAAGATAGCGATTCATGCTTGGATTCAAACCCGATTTTCGCATCGTTAGGAACATCATTCCTCGCTGAGATTTCCATTCTGCGCTCTGTAGTTCCACATGTCAGCAGGTAAGACTTGCCAATGGCGAGAAATTGGGTGAATGAGACAAGGCAGCAAGCAGCATGAAAAGGAAGGAGAAGTGGTCTAGGCTTCATGGGTGTAATGAACAAGGGATTAAGCACGAGTTGAAACACTGGGTGAGAAAATCAACCACACTGTTGTACAAAATTCCCCACCCCACCCCTTCTTTCCACCCCTCTGATTTGGAGAAAAAAAAAGCCCCTCCTTTTCCCCTGCCTGCACCTCCCTTCCTTTATAAACATTTGGGTATGAAAGCGTGTACGTGCCTGTGCGTGTGTGCGTGCGTACCTATGTGTGTGTGTGTGTGTGTGTGTGTGTGTGTGTGTGTGTGTGTGTGTGTGCGTGTGTGTGCTTGCGCACAGGCGTTCACAGACACTTGTGTGTGTGTGTGTGTGTGTGTGTGTGTGTGTGTGTGTGTGTGTGTGTGTGTGTGTGTGTGTGTGTGTCTTTCAGTCTGTATGTCTATCTGTCTGCGTGATTGTATGGCTACCTATGTGGGTGCGTGCCTGCGCGCGCCCGTGTGTGTGTGTGTGTGTGTGTGTGTGTGTGTGTGTGTGTGTGTGTGATGGAGACAGAGGACGACTTCTTGATAAAAAGGAGATAATGCTTCAATGCGGAGACCTGGTGTTGAAGTCCGTGACTGCAAGAAATTGTGGCTGAAGAAAAAAAAAAAAATTTTCAACCGACAGATTTGTCCTCTGCTCTCTGTCTCTTTTCGTCTCTCTCTGTATGTATGCTCTGTCTCTGTCTCTGTCATTGTCTCTATGTCTGTCTGTCTGTCTGTCTGTCTCTCTCTCTCTCTCTCTCTCGGACCGCCGACCGCCGAGGTGTGAGGACGTGTCCTACCTGAGCTGTCGCAGGCGCTTCTTCTACCGGTAAAGATTACTCACTGTTAGAGTTAAGTCAAATCGGAACGAATCCGCTTTATCACCCTTCGCTCTGTCTTATGGAGTGTGTAAAGTAAAGTGCTTTGATTGTGCACGTCAAGATGGGTTGCTCAACTCAGCTATACAGGAACAGAATTGGACAGTTTGTGAGCATACTCCAAAAAATCTTAACCAGAAAGGCAAAAATAGCCAGAGCAAAAGTACGAGGTTTTCGAGTGGACAAGTTATCCAGTCGTATTGCTGTGACATGCTTGTTGCTCATGTTACTGATTGGGTGCATAGAACGAGATCCAGGGCCCCTTCCTCCACCCCAATCTCCATCTGCATCGCTGAGAAAAACAAATAATGGAAACAACTCAACAAATACAAAGACAGTCAATCTCAGCAACTCCAGCGACAACAGCACCCTGCAGCCACTGTTCACAGAAATGGAGTCAGCACAGCTGCTGCAGGGCCTCACAGAGGCTGTGCAGTCTCTGAACAGTGGCATGAAACGAATAGAGGAAGGGCAACAGCAACTTGTCCACAGCTTGGACCAAAAGCTGGGCATCCTCCAGTCAACGCTGAACAACAAGCTGGACCAACTAGGGGGGCAGCAGGAGGTGTGCGCCTCGACCTGGACGAACTGTGTGACAAGCAGGAACGTGTCGAGGAGGACACAGCATCATTGAAAGAGACAGTACAACAGTTGTCCTCCAAGATAGAGAGGCTGGACGCTGAGCGAAGGAAGCCTAACCTCCTCTTCTTTGGCATAGCAAATCGAGTTGGTGCATCCTGTGAACAGCTTATCAGAGAAGTCTTCCGGGAACAGCTCAACATAACGGCCGACATACTGATAGAATATGCATACTGGGCTGGCAGTGCCATTTTGGTGCGGTTCCAGTCCATGAAGCAGCGGGGGTAGGTCCTGACCCATGCACGGCAACTTCCAACTACCAGCAGGCTGTCCATCAGGGAGGACTTCTCCAAGGAGGTCAGCAACCGTCGCAAGGGACTTGTGGCATTTTACAAGGAGCTCCGTAGTGACGGGAGGAGGGCCACATTAAGAGCAGACAGGCTGTTCACGGAGGACGGAATCTACACCTTCAACACTCAGCGGCAGGAGATTATCAGAATCGGAGAGTCATCCAACCAACGACAACACTCACAGGTTGGCAGTAAAGGAGCCTGGGGGTCCGGTGGCGCCCCCGCCGGTGCCCATCACACCACCAGCAACACAACAGAGGGGCCAGACGACAGTGGCAGGAAGGCTGATGTACCCATGGAAGGCATGCAAACGATCAACTCAGCGAATGGCACAGGCGGTGGCGTCGAGTGGCCCCAGGCACCACCCCCATTGTAACACGACCCAAGTTCAGCAACGGCCAGCACTAGGGGAGGGGCAGCACACCCACAAACACCTGAGCCAATGGCAGTTCCCACAAATTCGCAGCTGCCCTCCCCAGGCGTATACTGGCCATCAACAACCTGTACTACAGTCCATGAAGCGCCAGGGGGGAGCAAGCATCTCAATCCTTCCAGGGGACCAGCCACAGTCTCAGCCCGAAGATGTCAGCCCCACGCACAAAGCTGCCAGCAATAGCTCATCGCACACACAACAGACTCAACAAGGCAATGCAAAAAAACATGCTTTAGGGGAATGTTCACAAAACGACCGTTTACAACAAACCTCCTTACATAGTGAAGGCTCAGTTAAAACTGGCACAGTTGACAGCGATAGTAATAGTACCACAGTGTGTTTTAGCACAGTTAGCAAAATTGAAGCAATAAGTAATGATAACCCAAAATTAAGTGTTCTCAGCTGGAATGTGGATGGTCTACATAGTAAAACTAGCTATGGGGACTGCAAATCTTACATAAGAGGCTATGACATAGCAGTACTAGTTGAAACTTTTACAGAGAAATCATACGATTTGTCTCAGCATTTTCCAGATCATGACAAACATGCTGTTCTGCAGTGAAATTATCGCACCAGGGTAGACGTTCAGGAGGCATTGTAGTTCTAGTCAAGAAATGGTTAAAGACCTTTATAGAAGTGATACCTGTAATGCATGATCAAATGGTGGTGTTAAAAATAGCTAAAGATGTTTTTCAAACAACTCATGATATCATAATGATAGCTACCTACGTACCCCCACAGGGTAGCAGCTATTATGACACAGCAGAATGTAACTGTCTCTTAGAAAGTTTAGACAGCTGTATCCTGCAGCTCATGGACGCACATAAAGATTTTCACTTAATTTTGCTTGGCGACCTGAATGCTAGAACTGGTAGGTTCCAGGTAAATGTGGATGCAGACTCGGTGCTGCCAACTGCAGATCCTCTCAGTCACGATGCTCTGCTGAGTGAAAACGAGAAATTCACAAGATGCTTTAGTAAATGATTTTGGTAAAACCCTTTTGGACCTGTGTCTTTGTTTCGATCTATTCATACATAATGGAGCAGGGGGTAGCGACAGAGAGGGGCAGTTTACGTATGTATCAGAGCATGGAGATAGTGTGATTGATTACTGTATAACGTCATCTGATTTTTCTAAAAGAGTACTCGGTTTACGGTTGGCGAAAGAGTCGAATCAGTACACATGCTTTTAGAGATATCCTTGTCTCTTTTACACAAGAATGCCCCAGATGAGCAATGTGAATTTTCTTGTGAAAAGTACATATGGCAGCCAGATAAGGCTGAACAGTATGTACATCAAGTTTCCACTGAAGAGAGCATGGCTGCGATTAGAGATGCATGTGAGATGGTAGACACAGATATAGACAAGGCTGTAGAAACATTCTGCAGGTGCCTCCTTCAGGCAGCCAGTGTATGAAAAAGACCATTAGGGCCAAGCGAGGCACCCAGTTCAGTGAGTGGTTTGACCTAGAGTGCAGAAACAGTAAAAAAGCCTCAAGCAGGGCATTGAGTCGATACAGGAGGTCCCACTCAGATAGAGACAAAGTTACTCATATAGCTCAAAGAAAACAGTATAAAACTTTGATCAAAGTGAAAGAATGTGCCTTCAGAGCAGAGAGGGTACGCAGACTCGAGCAGTCAGCGGCCGACCCCTTGACTTTTTGGAAAGAAGTTAAAAAGTGCAGAAGAACTCGGCCAGTATACGGTAAGGTGTCTTTACACAATTGGTTTGATCATTTCTCCAGACTGTTAAATCTAGGTGTAGATATTGATGAGGATGAACAAGAAGTATTGACTATGAGCACTTCGACGAAATTTTGGACCCCATGATAACTGAACAGGAAGTGAGTCAAGCATTATGTAAGCTCAAATGTGGAAAGTCTGCAGGGGCCTGATATGGTTATAAATGAATTTCTACAGAAAGCCGGGTCTCAGGTGATCCCCTTTTTGTTGAAACTTTTTAGCCGTATTTTCATCACTGGTATCTTCCCTAAAGAATGGACCAAGTCAATTATAGTACCACTGTATAAAAAAAGGGACCCAGACAGTCCTGACAACTACAGGGGAATCAGTTTGCTCAGCTGTGTCAGCAAAGTTTTCACAGGGGTTCTGAATGCTAGGCTGATGAAATGGGCAGAGGCACATTCTGCCATAACTGATGCTCAAGCAGGCTTCAGGCGTGGACACTCTACAGTGGACCATATCTTTGCCTTGTACGCCATCATAGAGAAGCAGTTTGCAAAATACGCCAAACTATATATTGCTTTTGTTGACTTTTATAAAGCTTTTGATACTATATCTCATTCAATGCTCTGGAGGGTGCTCTCTAAGACTGGTGTACAGGGCAGGATGCTAAATATTCTTCGCGGAATGTATGCTAGTATAAAATCTTGTGTACGCTGTGCCGGTGGCCAGCTCACTGACTATTTTGAATGCCTTCAGGGGTTGAAACAAGGATGTTTGTGCAGCCCTATCCTCTTCAGTTATTTCATTAATGAACTTGCAAATGACATAATCAGAGGCGGCAGGCATGGGATACAACTTTTTTGCCAAACCATGTGGAACTATACCTCCTGCTTTTCGCTGATGATTTAGTCCTTATGTCATCTACAGTAGCGGCCCTACAAAATCAGCTCAATATATTGCACCAATCTAGTCAAAGACTTGGCCTTAAGTAAATGTAAACAAACCAAAATTGTTGTTTTCCGCAAGGGAGGACATTTGGGAGCAAGAGAGGTGTGGAACTTAGGTGGAGACTACATTGAAGTGGTGGGGAAGTATAGGTATCTGGGTCTAAATTTTTCAACAAAGCTAAGTTTTAATATAGCTACTGAAGATTTTGTGTCTCGTGCAAAGAGAGGAATCATACAGATCGTTAAAGCCTTAAAAGGTATGGCTGCTACTCAAGCAATGTGTTTTTTTAAATTGTTTGATTCTC
>JADBJO010026195.1:0-22796 GCA_016801955.1 Conus betulinus | reverse complement strand
CTCTCAGCAAACTATGCGGCTGCCTCATCGCCATTCATGAGAGCGTAAGCAGGCAGCCTATAGCAGCCCAGGCCCCCCCCCCTCGGCAAATCGCCTCCCTGGACCTCCTTCGCTCTCCACTCAATACCAGACCCCAAAACCTATCCCAACGCAGGCCCATCCCGCAATGCCTAGCCCACCAAGAGCTCTAAAATCCCCTTGCCAGCAAAGATGAACCTTTCTCAGCAGAATTTCGTTTCGGCCAGCAGGTATGGCCCCGGATGTGACAGGAGGACTCACCTACAGGGGGATCTGGAGCAGGAAACTGTACCGCTACCCCTTATATCCTCCCACTCTCCTCCCCCTTCCACCCCAGCCCCTCGTATGCCCCTCTAGCGGGCAGCTTACCCAGCATGCCCACGCATGTGCCCCCCGTGAGATGATGCGGGCCTCAGCCCGTGGAAAGCTAGTAGCGTCATGAGGGCTCCCGCTGCCTTTGGGCACCCTAGCGCCTTCCTCTGATAGTTCTCCCTCCTCACTGGTGTCCCTCTGTCGACAGCACCCCGGCCCCGGCCAGGCAGAGGCTCTTGCCCAGGAAGTCATCCTGCAGGAACTCCTCCAAACCCTTTGGCCCCTCAATGCAAGTTCAGATTGTGCCCCCATCCCACTGGGGTTCCCAGTACTCCAACCTCGTACGCCCATCCCACCGATATAACCTTACGGGTTCATCTGGCGAGATCGGGTGGTTCCAAAGTTCCGGCTCCTCCACTTTGCCTTTCGGCCTCCTCCCGCAACCCTTCCGATTTCACGAAGGTGGTCAAGGAGATGGGTTCCCTGGCCCAGACAGCTCCCCTTTCCTCTCCTGTGTACCTGGCACGACTGGCTCGTCCTGGGCCCTCCCGGCCTGGTGATCACTCGACCTGTCAACCCCACCAACCATCCTCTGTGTACGCCCATGTGGATCAAACTACGGGGTGTCACCAACCCCAACAAGTGTGAAGCCTCACCTAGCAGTCCCAGCTGTCTTTGTTTCTGGTCATGATTTTTCTACACACTCCCCATATGGTCTCCCCCCCAGCCCAAGAGAGGTCCACCCGCATTGGGGGACCTCATCTCCCGCCTCCGTCCTATCACCCATTACCCTGGCCAGAACTTTTACCTCCCCTCCTTTGGGATGAATATGAGTTCCCTCTCATCCCTCATCCCCTAGGCCGGTCCCCAAGCACCTACTCCAATAGGGAGTTCCGTTCATCAGGTGGTCTCAGACCTCTGACCACTGGCATCAGTTCATCCCCTGGGTCCTTGGTTCCAATGGGCTTATGGAGGGTGGCTCGACCCCGCCACTTTCTTCCTGAGGTCCCATTTCCCTCCCAACCCAACCCCGACTGACCTCTACACAGACCCCTCCAACTCGGGCTGGTCGCCCACTTGGAGAATCTTCATACCTCAGGAGTGTGGGATGCACAGTATGGGACACACAGACTGCCCGTCTCCATCAGCGTACTGGAGTTGGAAGCGGTCAGGACTAGCCCTCTCCGCTTCCAACCCCAGGTCTCAAACTGACTTGTTTCTCCTGTTCACGGACAACACTTCGGTGCCTTGTTTGGGGTGGGGTGGGGGGGGCGTGCTCTCTCAGCCTCTCTCTCTGAATAGAGGCCATCCTCTGCTGGTGCCACGTGTGGGGAATCACCCTCTGCGCAAGACACATAGCGGGGACCCTCCTCCACACGGAAGGGGCCCTCGGCAGGCTAACCCTCAGCTCGGTGGGGAACACTGTTCAGGCGCAGGGTCGCTCTCTCTTCCCTGGTCTGGCCTCATAACATACGCCTTCCCTCCATTCCCAGTCCTCCCCAAGGTGATCGGGAAGGCGTGACTGGAAAGACCCAGGCTCAGCCTTATCACCCCGTGGTGGCCAACCCAGTCCTGGTTTCTGGACCTCAAGTCCCTCCCCCATGTTCCCCTCTCCAGTGAGCACTTGTGGGGACATGCTTAGATGCTCCACCGGCTGGCAGGGCTACTATACTAGCCAAATTGCGAGCATCTGCCCCTCCCTCACAGATAGACAGAACCCAGTCCGTCCTAGACATACCCACTGGGGCTGGGGCCTCCCAAGACCTACGGATTAGCGACGGCTTCGCACAGAGCCAACACTGAGCCTCTCTGCTATTACTGATGGGAGAGATGGGCCTCCTGGTGCTCAGACAACTCTGTTCCCCTACCTCTCCCTTCCAATATCCAGATAGGCATCTTCCTGTCTCAACCTGTCTTCTTCGTTAAGGCTCTCAGCCAGCTCCATTCGGGGCTACTGGGAACGCTGGCGCCCCAGGCGCTCCTCCCAGCCCTATCTCTAGATGGCTTTCCAAGATGGTCAGATCGGCCTACACCCAGGTGTATAAGGATCTCCCAGTCTTATCTCCCCGGGCCCATGAGGTCAGGGCGCTGGTCACTTCTGCAGTGTTCCAGCACTCTGTCCCCTTGCGCCACCTCCTGGAGGAAGCCTACTGGCGTTCGGAAAATCACTTCATAAACTTTATTTAAGGGATATCTGCATGACCAGGGCTGATGGTTCTAGGGACTTTTTTTTGCGGCTAACGCAGCCACATCTATTCCACTGCTAACCCCAAGAAACAGGGCACTTGGCCCCTCCTCCAGTTCCTTTAACTCTTGACTTCCCTTAGAAACACTGTGTTCTCAGTCCTCTATCCCATAAGGATTGGCTAGAAATGAGCTAAAAATGGGTATGGTCATTAAAATAATTATATCTTTCTCATTTGTTGATTGACTGATTTGAAATTTGGAAGTTTTATGGAAGTGATGTTATTTGTTATACTGAAGCGGTCAAATGTACAAAAAAAAAATTTTTTTGTATGTCAGTATGGTAATTAATTACAGAATAATTAAAAAATGTCAGGTGTGTTCAATAAAGGTTGGAAAAATCAATGTGTGGTGTGTTTGTTAGTAAAACAATGCAGACAGTTAGTCACACACATGACCACAGAAACAGTACAAGTCAAAGAAAAATGTTCACTGACCTTTATGTAGTCTTGTAATGACATAATATACAGGTAAGAATCCAAGCACAGAAAATATTTGCACTCACAAAACACAGTTTCTTCTCTACAGTATTTTGCACAGTTCTGTCCACAAAGTCACAGTATAACCACAGAAATAAAGTCACATGGGGTCAATGTTCATATTCTGCACACAAGGAGTAGGAAGATGAGCTTCATATTCCATAATGACGGTGTACACAGGTAAGCACAGGTGAGTTCAGGTAAGTTCAGGTATGTACACTATACACAAGTGAGTCACTGTCACATATTATTGCTGGTAGTTGTGAAACTGCCCAAAGCAGCCTCTGTCCTTGCACAGAGCAACACCACATTTCCTGCATTCAAAGGAGGTCTGGATTTTGTTACCTGCAGGGGTGTGTTCAGGACCTTTTGCACACACTACACAGTTGCGCACACCCCGCTTGCTTTCGATCTTGCTGATCTCGTGGACAGCTGGCTTCTTGATGTGAGGGGTTGTGGGGATGACATCAAGAGAGGTTTTTTCTTTTTCTGGAGGTGAAGCCATTGATAAGGCCTTTGGACACTTCCAGGTGGAATTCCAGGTGTGAGAAGGGCTTGCGATGGGGTCCTCCTGGGGCATCACGATACAAGATGCATGCATTGATGACACTCGCATCAAGTAAAAACCAAAACATGTATTTCCACCACTTCTTGGCTTTGTTGGCAGTGCCATAGTATGATCTAAGTTGATCATTTTTGTCTACACCGTTGTAGTTTTCAGTGTAGTCCTGGATGGCGATAGGCTTCGGGTATGTGCGATCTGGCGCACCATGTTTCCCCTTCCTGGTAAATGTTGATGCTGCCAGTCTTGTTGGCTGTGGAAAGTGCACTGAGTTGGCATTTCTTTTCACACCAAGTCACTGCCATCAGTCTGCCCTTCTGCATCTTCTTCATCTGCCCACTCTCCTTCAGCTTGCAGGTCTTGATGGGAACAGGGAGACCTTTGCGGTTGAGACGGACAGTGCCACAGGCGTAGGTCCTATTCGCCAGCAGAATTTCCATCAAATCAACTGATGTAAAAAAAATTGTCGAAATACACATGGTGGTTTCGTCTGTAGTACGCTTGTACCAGATCCGTCACCACACGTGTGCAGTTTCTATACATTTTTTCCTGTAAACTAAAGTGTATTTTGTTTATTTTTGTACCTAACATTTTATTTCCTGTACTAGAATATTGGCCAACAGGGGCGGAATGATGATGATGCCTGAATTAAAACTGTCAGTTTTGAAAAAAAACATATTGACAGATTTCAACCAAAATTTGCCATGATGTTGTCTGTATTGTTATCTACAAAACCATGGTATTTCTGCAGTTTCTGACAAGTGTTAGCAGCTACCAAACAGAAGGTCACTGACAATACGGGTGGCAAATGCACTCATGCTGGCGGGCAGACTGGGTTGACTCTGTATACTTCTTTTTGTATGCTGCATACTTCAGGCAGAGATCATAGTATATCGGGACAGACCAGGCACGACCAGTTGTTGTTTTGGAAACAATGTTGAAGTCACTGGCAAACACAAATATGCTTTGTACCAGTGCTGTGTCTGTCTTGGTTTGCCACACAAAGGTGTTGTTTGTGAGAGCATATTTCCTCAGAAAATTAATGTCTGCTTTCTCAGGAGAGTGGATTTGTGACTCACTGCCAGTGTGGAAATCATCATCATAGAAAACTGCTACATTCTGGCCAATTTTGGTGAAGATGAAATCTTCCAGAAGGCAATCAGTAGCTTCATGTTCACTGATTTCATCATCTGATGTTGCATCCTAGAATGGTCGATGACTTCCTCTGTCTCCATCTCCTCCTCAGTCACCATCTCATCATGAGTCTCCCAAGCCCAACTGCTCTGCCTCAGGAAGAAGTTGAACTGGAGACGTAGCTCGCACATCATCCACTTTATCCTGGTCTGGTGGTCCGCCAACTGACAACACAGCCAGTAATATTAGGTCAATAATGTTGTTATTACCATCAACACTGATGATCCAGTGGTGTATAATCAAAATTTGATAAAAACTAGTGACAGCAACTAATGATTACATTTACAATGGCAGCACTTCTAACAGAAATATCTCATGCTAATTTGTGACCTGTTCTCGCAAAATCACCCATAACTTTAAAATTTCATAATTTGAGATACATTCATGGTTGAAAAGATGAGATCATGCTGCTTACAATGATATAAGTGTCATAGCTCTACTAAAAAGATTGGCTGAGATGTGCTGTTTTGAAACCTTGAAGTGGCATGGCAGCCATTTTGAGAAATCGAGCTTTAAAGTTTTTGGTCATGTTGGGTGAGTTTTTCCTTAGCAACGGGCCTTCAATATTCACCAATTGTTTTCAAACATTGCACAGAGCAAGAAGAATGTCTAAGCTACTGTGTAAACAAGGAATACTTATTTCATGTCCTTTTTCTTTTCACCTGGCATACTGACAAAAATACGTACTCACAGACAGTATTATGAAATCACAAGTTCCTATTTATTTGATTATTTCACCACATTGCCATTTTCCAGAGCTAAGTCTGGATATTCAAAACAAATTATTTGTTCAGTTTAAAACTGTTATTTATTTCCCTTATTTTTATACCTTTAATTTCAACATGGCAAATAAAAAGTTAACACCTTGCTGACAGGCAAGGCAGTTGCTGAAAAAAATATGCAGGATCAAGTTCTCAGTACTACAGTCAGATTACAGTAATAAACCTGCAAGGACATAAATGGACAGTACAGCATAAAATGTTTGAAATGATGTAGTGTACCTATAATCCATATTTTTTTTTGTTTGTTTGTTTTGTTTTTTTGCTCAGGTAGTTTTACTCCACACAATATGCCAGAATGTGCTTGTTGTAAATTTTCCCTTTTAATATATCAGGCACACAAAAGCTGGATTGTTTTTATTTTGGCCAGAACAGTTATCACAATGAAGACTGACATGTTTCTCGCCAAGCGCAAAGTTCTCAAAAAAATGATGGAGGTAGCGGATTACCCCATTTGAGCCTTTGCTTACATTTACACTTTCATCAATCAAATAGTTCACCTGTCTAGGAAATCCTTCACAGCAGATCCCAAATTGCCGCACTTCTCGTGGTGTCAGAAAGTACATGGGACCAGGCTGATCCGGCCAGCTAGGGAAATGCACCTGTTGCGCAAAATCAAACAAATAATGCAGGGTAATGTCCCTGCTGTTTGGAATGGATGGGCCAAGGCCAGCAAAACCTTGCTGAGCCACTGTTGCCTTGGAACTTGCCACCATATCTCTGTAGAACTGTCGCTCTGCGTCCACAGCACTTATATGTCGCTGATGTTGATCCATCAGAGCTTGCTTTTCTTCCAAGGTTAAGTTCACTCCACGGAAGATTTTTGATGTATTTTGCTGACATCACCAACAAAGATCTGTTGAAGGCCGCGTCACCACAACGTACGGACAGAGCTGTAGCCACAGTTTCCGGAAGGTTGAGGCACCCACAAATCGATGACCTGAAATCAAATTTAACGGACATTACTTATTTTTTTTATTGGATAATTTTTGTGTCACTTTTTCTTTCTTTCTCCCCATTATTCATTGTTGGTATACTATTTTCCATAGTATTCTATCAGCACTTACCTGAAACGGCTTATTCTGTCCTCATTCTTTCAACCACATAGATTTCCTGTTCTATCCTCATCACTAGTAGTCCATAGAAAGTGCATCAATGAAAATCCAACAGAGGGCATCCAACCACATCAGTGCCTTTTCAGTTGTAGCTCTATCATTCTGCTTATGCTTAGTCAGTGGGGGCAAGAGGAAATCATGGACAAAATTCACAAAAAAGACTGCCAGAATAAAATTTAAAAAAGAATCTGTGTGAGGATCCATCAATCAAAAAGTGCGAAACATCTTGATAAAACCAGTTATAGTTTCAATGAGCTCAACCAACTTATGAATGCGAATGTTTCTATTTGTTTGTGATTTGTGTTCATTTGATTGCTTTTGTTTGTTTATGAATTCATATTTAAAAAAATAAAGTCCAAGGTATAACCAACCTGCATTTTGGCAACTTGAGCGGTACTGCCTGTAGATTCTACATTTTGTCTCTGATGACGATAACAGCTGAATGTCATCCCTTTTGAATCCAGGGACACGACCAGGCAAGCAGATGGCATGGTGGCAAGCATAGCCCTTTACGAAGTCCACAAAACGTTCGTTGTCAGCAAGGAAGAGAGCTTTAGTGTTGTTTTTTCTCCCTCCAGACATCAGCTTTCTAGGGACCAGTCCAAACTCTTTGAAATGTTTGCACAGTGTCTTCAGTTTCTGGTCACCAGTGCTGCAAAGACATGAACAAATGAACAAGAATAGATCTACCCATTGGATGATAAAAATGATAAATATGTTTTGGATACAGTCATACTGAAAAGCACCATTCATTTCAGAGTGCACTCGCTCACTCACTCACTCACAGCTCACACACACACACACACACACACACACACACACACACACACACACACACGCACACATACACACACTATGCATTCCCCTGGCCTCCACTTCACCTTTTACACATTCATGCAAGCACATTAATTTACAGCTCACCTCTCATCAAGTCTTGGACTGACAGCTGAATATCCACAATTTTAACTGGGCTGAATTGTGTCACGCATCCACTTAGCTGGTCACCTGCTGCCTTTGTGGCAACTTTGATCTGCTTGCACTGGCATGACCACTGCTGGGCACTGGCAACCATGGCAGGGGCAGGGAGTCCATTGAAAGCCATGTCTTCATCACAGTCAGCGGTTCCTTCTCTTTGAAAAACTGCACTATCATCCACACCAGTTGACTCTTTCACTTGAGCAATTCTTTGTTGTTCGTTAGCAAAAGTTGTCTTGGCATCGTCATTGCTTTCCTCAGGTTCCGATTTGACTGGCTTGAGTTTTCGTCGGAATCGTATTGGTCACTGTCCGACCAGTTCTCTTCGGTGTGCTTGGCAGTAAAATAATCTTCAATGAAATCTTTCGCTGCATTTCTGTCGTTCCATGCCGAAAGAAATTGCTTGACTGGCACGAATTCAAGTTAATAAGCAATACGCCGTTTTTGTTGGCCATTCTTGATCAGCACTGTGTTTACTGCGGAAGTCGGTCGCCGAATAGATTTTAACCAATCAGGAACAGGATTACAACTAGAGACATGTCGTGTCACCAAGGCTGTCTCATAGTGGGCTCGCTGATTGGTCAGTGTTCTAGCACTGTTTACGTGATACTTTGTCGTTTCATGAGTTCTGATTGGGTTTTCCATTCAGATAGTGTATCAAGTTTAAAAAATAGAGACCACGAGCTTTCTGTAGATATATAACATGCTGGGGCCTTATCAAGGTGAAGTTAGAAAAAAATGTGTTTGAAAATAGGCCTCTTTGCACACAGAACGATCACAAAACAAGCTTCTAACATGAGAAAAATCACTTTTTAAGCCTTTTTTTCGTTTGATTTTGGGCAAAACAACTATTCTAGTGTAGAATGAGTCTAGACAGAGTGATTTCTGCAGAAAACCCAAAATGGACAAATTTGACCCACACACCCTGTCAGGCCAAATTGAACAGAAAGGCCTGAGGCGACGCAAGGGTGATTTTGTGAGAACGGGTCACATTTGTCATTGATGTCAGCTAGTACAAAAAAATAAAGAAGAAAACACTTCTATGATCAATCATAATTTCATTATTTTCAAACCAGTAAATCATCATTATCCAGAATTTGTTAGTACTGTTTTCATACATGAAGTGAAAATTCACTGACTCACATGTGAGAGAGTCACAAAAAGTATCAAACAGCCTTTACTTTAACCCTTTCACCGCCAGACATTCTATTAAAAAAGCTCTTATTGTATACCAGCATATGTGAAAACGCAGATATCTCTGGAACTAAACAACCAATTCTCATGCTATTTTTTGTAAAATGGAGGAGATACACTGTACTTTTATTATATCATAACATGTTAGTAATGGTAAGTCAACAACAATTTCAATTTTTTAGTGATTTCAAGTGCAAAAAAAAATGCAAAATAAAAAAAGAATGTTATGTTTCTTCTAAGCGTAAAAAAATAAAGAAAGAATGCCAACAAACTCTCAACAATGGAGGAAAAAATACTCCACTCACAACTGAAGACCAGAAAGTATGGTATTTCCAACAGAAAAGTGCATGAAACAGCCACAAATACAACTACTCCAATAGCAGGGACACACACACACACACACACACACACACACACACACACACACACACACACACTTATGCCCTAACTGGTACACATGTAAGAAAGAAAAAAAGGGAACACACACACACACACACACACACACACACACACACACACACACACACACACACACACACACACACACACACACACACACACGTCCCTTTCACTCTCAACAGTAATATATATATATTTTTTTTTATGAACACAAAGTCATTCATGTGCCTGTTGGTCTCTGAACCCTTGTCATTCAGTTGATCTATATAATCAGCTGTACACCCACTCGAAAGACGTCTTCGATACTCGCCTCTCACGTGTCAGTTGACCACGCCCCCTTCAACCTCGACCAGCGAGAGTGGGCCCACAGCGTGTGTGTGAAGTTCGTTGCCTAAAGTCTTAGTTGGCTCCCTCACATAGAGTTAGTGAACAGTCAGTCAGTGCTGGCTGGCTCAACGCAAAAACACTGGGGCACACGCGGTAGGGTAGTAAGTGGGCGTCTTATCAGCCTCTCATAACAAGTTGGCAACAGTCCAACGCTTCACGTTGGAATAATTCAGTCAAGCCCTCACTATCGTTCTTTACTCGTGGCTGTCTGGGTCTTCTTCATCTGTATTAGGAACAACCAACTGTCTATTCAATATTCCCAGCACTTGATCTGTGGTAAATGTACGGCAAGGTCGAGTACGTAAAGTGCTTGGTGGTGACGTCATAGTGAATGGAAAAACAATCGGAATAAAGTCAATAAAACACTGAACTGAATAGTGTTCTGACAAAGCAAATGGCTGTGAGCATGGGCCAGACCATCCCCCAACTATGACGTTTATTGCTGGCTTTTTATCTCATGAACTAGGATCGTGAGAGTATCGGGAGTTAGGTCACCCTACTTTGTCGCCAAAAGGCGCCCATGGCGCTCTACCAACTGGTCGCCAAAAAGCGCCCATGGCGGTGAAAGGGTTAAAAACAAACAGAAAAAAAAGTATTAGTTAAATAATTCATGTTAAAAACTCTTGTTTTCCTTAACCCTCTTCAGTATGCACTTACCCGAGCTTAGTAACACCGACGGCAAGATAGGTAACTCCGTAATTTGAACATGGTTACTCAATTAAAAAAATAATTTTAAAAGAGAGGAAAGGAAAGAATGAAATGAAAATAATTTTTAAAAATTCCTACGAATACATATGTTGCTATATTGTAAGTTTGAAGAATGTCACATGAGCCATTTACTCGGGGGAAAAAGAAAATCTTCTTCTTCAGAACTTTCTTCCGAATCGTTGCTCATCATACCTTGAACCTCATCCCAGTCGAAATCTAGGTCACTCTAAGTTTCATCACCCAGTAGTTTCAATTAGTCTTATGCCGTAAATTCTACAAATCACAGTATCTCCTTCACTAAATCTCGTTACAGAATGGCAGAAATCAAGGTAAGCCATGGTGAAAAACGCATTTCGACTTCAAAACTTTAAAAATTCGTAACTCGAGAACCACGGCACGCATCGACTTTCGTTTTTTTTGCAGACGGTAGAAAATGGCTAAAGGAAGAAGGAAATCACGTTCTCGCGAGACTTCCTTTTCTACAAGAAACATGGCAGCGCCCATTGTTGCCACATGTTTTACCGGGCGCTGGCAGGCGCTCAGCGTTTTGGCTGTGTGATTTCCGGTTGGGCGCTAGCGGGCGCCCGATTGACAAGAGAGTTAAGTTAAAGAATGTTCAGTGAATCATGCAGACCTGTCAAAACCACTATGGAGAAGATACTACAAACTTTCTAACCTTGATCAGGATGGCCTTGAGTTGTCGAAAGTACTCCTTCAGGTTGTCCGTAAGCTGCTCAACGTTTGCCCAGGAGGTTTGAAGCAGAGGAGATTTGACCTCAAGAACTGTTTTGAGATAATACATCACCAGCTGAAGAGCTGCCTTGCGTTCATTCTGCCATTGGAGTCTTTCCATGAGCTTGTCAACATCACCAGGTGTATGACAGGGTCCTCCACGTTCCTGAAGAGCTCTGATGATGTCATCTTTTCTTTGTAGGAGAGCTGCTTTTTGTTGTTGTTTGCGATGGAAATTCTGTTCCGGAAGCAATCTCCTCTGCATGACGACATCTTGTTCCTCCTGGCGATGCTGTTTACGCCACTTCTGGCCCTTTTCTGCAGACAGCTTTAAGGGTTCTCGCTGTTTGGACGGCACTCTTCTCATCAAACCAGCCGTCAGTTTTATTTCTGATCAGCATAGTGAGAGTTGCATGGTGGTAACAGGATGCATTCCGTCTCTTGTAGATAGACAAATCTAAGTCACCAAAACATGCTTCTCCCACCAGGTTTGTGACTGACAAATCTAAGTCACCAAAGCATGCTTCTCCCACTAAGTTTGTGACTTGAGAATGAGCAAGTTTTTCCCGCATCGCCAGATCCGTTGCCTTGTAGTAACGGCCATTGGGCAGGAATTCGGTCAACTGTGAATCCACCTCAGTCACAAGCTGCTGGCGCACAGACTGGAAGACAACAACAACCTGATGCTTTGCAGTTTCTTCAGCATGAATCGCAGCTCTGAAAGATGCGCTGTTTGGCTGCTGGAAGCCAAACAGTGAAGGCAGTTCTGCATGAAATATTTCACTCCTATCCTGGCTCCGTATCAACAGTTTTTCTCTCATGTGCACAATATGCCTGGAAAAATCCAGCTAATGTACACCAGATCCAAGCAACTGCCAATATGGCCCAGCAAGTCTGAAAAACAGCATGGCCAGTACATACAAGATTGTATACAGCAACCTGGTCACCGCTGGCATCAGAAAGAACACTCTGAAGCTTGACATTTTTGTCAGGCATGAATTCCTGAAGGAAAATGATGATGTCATTCCGGTGATAATGGAGAGCAGCTGCTGCTTGAAATAGATTGTTAAACCTATTTGACTTGAAGCTTGTGATCATGGATGGAGTTTCCCCTGAAGGCACAGAACACAATCCATGCATCCCTGCATCCTGATTTCTCATCTCTTGGTCCAAGTACTTCACAAGCCATACGGACATACCGGAGTGCAGCAGCTTCCGAAGAGCGAAAACGGCTGAACTGTGGTTCACAGTCTCTGCCAATCCTTGCCTCCCCCAGCTGTTCTAGAACACCTGCCAAGCAGGTACCAGTCTTGGAGCTGATGCCAAGAAGAGAAATGGGCAATGCATCCCAGGTATTCTAATGATACATCAGTTCCAAGTGTAGTTTGCACTGCATCATTGAAATCCTTTTTGAATTTCTTCATTACAACAGCTCTGTCAAGTCTTTATTCCAGAAAGATTTTGCAAAATCTTTCTGAAATGTTGTTCTCTCTCATCAGGAGGAAAGACTTCAGAGAGCTCCTCTCAGGCAGATGCACTGTGGTCTTGACAAGTGTACTTGAATTTTCTTGAGCAATGGAGGTGAAACCACAGCTTAGAGAGCCTTTAGAGGTTGTGACTTGGTGGCCAGTACATTTACATTTCTTCTTGTCTTGAGTGGTGCCATAGTGTGCAAGTCAAACCTGATTTCAGTGACCACTTCGGCCACTTGAAATTTGGCCAGTGCATGACCCTGGTCAGCATATCTGCACACAGTTCTTTCAGATGGCAGACTACTCAGTGGAACATCCACACCAAACAAATGTTTAGAATCGGCGTGTATGACTCCTGGACAGTTTTCTGCAGACACCTGAGCAGCAAGGAGTGCAATGGTAGCTATTTTCACTTCATCAGTAAATTCGGCAGAATTTTCCTTGTGGGTCTGCACTTGCGGACTTTGTTCGTTTCTTACAAAGTCTTGAACAGCTGCTTCATATTCCTTGGTTTTGCTGTTCAGCTTCGTACGAAGAGCACATACCTGCTTCTGGAGGTTTGATGCTTGTGTTCAAGCCAGTTTGATCTTTCTTTGGAATTTTTGCTCTTTAAGGACACACTGTTCATTTTCATGAGCAGCAAGAATTGCCTGCTTCCTGGCAACTTTCACCTCTTTTTTTTTTTTTCAGGCGCTTATACATGTTCGTACTTCGAATGTCTTTGATGGTTTGCTGAGCTTGCTTCAGTTCAGATCTTTAGTTCCTTGGAAGAGATTAACATTTTTCATCGGATCTGAGATTTTACAGTGGAAAGATTTTTAACAAACTTTCGGATGGGTTTTTTCGATGTATTTCAAAGAATTGTGTGAATGACTGACTTGTGAGTTGATTTTAACGTGGTGACAGCCCTGATGTGGCCCTTTGCAGTCGGCTGGGCTTTAAGCAACATTATCTTATCTCACAGCTTCAGTTGTTTCCTGAAGGATAACATGATTGTTACGCATTTCAGCATTTACCACCTTTGTATTTTCAAGGTCTCTGGCCATCTTTTGCAAGTCTTTGAACCGAGAAGCTGTAGTTTCCTGCAGCACACTGTTTTTCTGCTTTTTTCTTCAGAAAGCTTACATTCTGTCTGTTCCAGCTCTTTTCGCAAGCATGCAGTTGTTCTCTCTGCTTGTGAAAGTTTCATGCCTTGCTGTGTTGGAAAAGATGTAGAACTTTGCATAATTTGCACGTCAAAATCTGGAGTGCTAGACAGAAAACGCCCCAAATTTCGTGTCCATTTGGGCGTTTAATGCTTTCGTTCAGTGACTGATGTATGGTCAACATTTTTTTTCAGCCTAGAAATAAGCTGCTGATCAGATAAATCACTGACATTGGTTCCTCAATGTTCTATGACTTTGCGACTGGAGACCAAGGGAATCTTTTCTTTTTGCAAGAAGGTCATCAAATCAATCACCATGCCATGCTTTAGTTCAGTAGGAGGAGGGAGCTCCTTTAATCATTTTTTGATTGTGTAATTGGTCAAAGACCGTTTCTATAGCTACATAATTCTATTTTATAGTAACATACTACTCTGACCCATTTTATTCAGCGCTGAGTAGAGCTAGAGGTATAATTTTTTGCATGTAGCGGTAAAAGTAGTTTACCTGGATTATGAACCTCCAATATATCATTTCTACAGTAACGTTCTGAGTTTCACACTTTTTAAAAAAATGCTACAGTTTGTCAAAATATAACACAAATCAAAGTATCATAAAATCTAAGTTATCACAGGTATAACCCTGAATGAGGTCATAAACCAGCTTTTTATATGTAGAATGGCACACAAAATTTCATACCTCTAGCATGGAAAATAACAGAGATATGATTTCCAATGTTGAAGAAGATGTCACTTTTCGGCGAAAAATGTCGTTGATAAAAAACTAGGTTGCAACATATCTTTGTGAGGTCAGTAGCAGCCTGCCTGGTATGGAAACCCCTCCAGTTCTGCTAGCTCTTCTCTGCCTAGCCTCTGAAGCCTCTTCCTCCTTCTGTACTCCTTGGTAGCCATAGGGGCCCTGCGCTGGGCTGTCAGAATGCGGCTCGTGTCTTTAGCGTGAAGGAATCGCTCGGTGAACAAACCCACAGACAGGCTAGCTTCTCCAGGATGTGCCCAAGAGTGTTGGCACCATCATTGAAAACACACACAGCAATAGTTACTGCAGTGTTGACAACTGTTAGGCCATTGTTTTTTGTTTTGGGGGCTGTATTTCCAGATCACACTGTTGATACTCTCATTAGCATTCTGTGTACAGCCTTCTAAACACTTCTGTAATAACTCTGTCTTTGCTAGATCCTTGAACTCTGGCCAGATGGCTTCCATGACAGCCTGTGGTAGATTGTTCTTGTGCCTGTATGTATCTAGAGTGTTTGCTTCTGCTTGTTTGAATGTGCACCATGTAATGGAACACATGTTGTGGTAGTGTCTGTGTCTGCCCTTGTTATCAAGCACAGCTGTTCAGAGCAAGCCACTTAGTTTTGAGAAGCAGGGGAGTTTACAGCTCGCCTGCAGCTGCAGAGGCCAAGCCGTGAATGCAGGTCAGGGAAAAGGGTATACCGTATTTTCTGCAGGCTGCTCCCCACCAGCCTATTAACCATGCTGTATTCGGCGAACTGAATGTCATCTGTGTAAAGCCAGTCTGGCAACAATGTGTTCGGCATTGCTGAGCGGCCATTACAAGTGGGGCTGTTAGTTTGATGATTAGTGGTTGTCATGAAAAATGTAATATATCTGTGCTCTTGAGATGAATGAATAGACGAATTCCTGACAATTCTTTTAACACCGAACTCGACTAGGTTTATTTTCCTGTAGATAATGTAGATATGGCATGAAAGCTTGTACACAAGTGGTCAGGCGATATTCAAACAATGACAACACACACACAATTGGGCAAAAATGATGTCATCACTTTCCGGGAATTAAATTTCCCCTAGTTAACTAGTACACAAGTTTGATAATGCCTCTGCTAGGACTACAACAACCAAAATGTTGGATCAGAAATGTGTAAGCCTTGTTTGCTCGGCCCTTTCACTAAGTGTCTTGAATGGGACAGAAAAATAAAGCTGTGCAAGCTCATCAGATGACAGCTTGTGGAAGAAAAATGGCCCAAACAGATTCTCTCATCTTGTCTAGGTCATGCTTGTGTACTCTGATTGCATTTCCATAGTAGATTTGGATTTTATTGATTGCCTCATCTGTCAGCCTGCCCTTCCCTCCTGTTGTTTTCCCGTCAGCTAGTGCCCTGCCCTTCATCCCTTTCTTCAAACTGCATAAATGTGTCCCCATCCGTTTCTGTACGTGGCCCACGCACTCTTATCTTTTCAATGTTCACATCTTCACCATATGGGCAAGGCTGCAGAACACTCTTGAAACTGTATCCCTATCTCCTATGAATATCGTATATCTGAGATTATAGAGTTGAAGAGAACGGGAAAACATAACCTTTGCTATTTCGGCTTCCATTGAATCAGATGATCTGTCATGTGTCAACGTACAAACTGGGTCATGGTCTTCAAGCCACTGCCTGTACCTCTCTGTGTTCCTACTGGCTTCATCTGCATTGTTCCAGAAATCACACCCCTTACAAACTTTTCTGAGAGTCCCTGTGTCCAGCACTTTACCTGTCTGGCAACCTATGACGGTGGGCACACCTATGTTGGATGTGTGACCTCGTGTCATGTAGGTGCCATCTACTGACACATCTATATCTTTCACATCCTCTCTTCTCCCTCAGCCAGATCACGCTCTACAGCTGCTGCTCTGCTCATGCATTCTTTCTGTTCCTCACAAGCTGCCTGTTCAACAGTTCTGTTGATTTTATTGTGAGTACTCTTCTGTATGGGTGGAGGCAAGTTCATGACACCACAAAATGTTTGTAGCTCAGCAAGCCCACCCCAATACAACGCATGGCAAAGTTGGCACGCCTGTTGACTGAACTAACTGTCAGATTTCCTGCTTGCATTTCTGGACAAGAGAAAAAAAACTTGCTGCCTGTCACACTGCCTGTTACTACAATAAAAAGCCACTGACTCTTCAACCCTTTTCTGTTCACCTCACACAGGTTCACGTCACCCCCACAGTATCGACAAACAACTTGGGCAGAGATGTTTTGATCTAAAATCCCTACATCAGTGATTCTGTTCCCTTCTACTTTTTCATTTATCTCAATATCATCATCATCAATGGCATCATCATCACCTTCACTGTCAGAACTAGAACTAGATGACTGATCTGCTTTACCGTACCTGTTGAAAAGTTTGATCTCTGACTGAGTGGGCGTGGCACTTGTCGATCTCTTGGATCCTGAAGAGCCAGGCTGGCTGTCAATAGAAGTGTCCACACGAACAAAGTCTTCCTCCACTGACTCGACACTCACTTCACACTGATTTTCTGACTCTCTACATTCCCTTTTGCCTTTTTTGTGTTGGTTTCCACAAAATCGGCGCCTTTCCTGCACTTTCCATATCCCCTGGGGTCTGAAGGCATGTTAGTGGCTTGTAGAACAAGAAAAAACGATCTAATAGTGCTAAAATCCATAACACAGGCTACCGTTCAGGGAGCAGACATAGCGGATGACGTTACTACCGGGAGGCGTTATTATCTGCTGTTAGGGAGGGAGTAGCTTCATATTTTCGACAGCTGTGGTGCGAGTCAAATTGCCAGAAAATCTTTGTCAAAAGTGGGATTTTTTTGGCACACATCCACCTACTTTGGAAGGCTCTTATTCCAAAACTACTTAGAATAAACGAAAAATTAAATCTGCATATGAAAATAGATAGTTTAAAGATTGTTTTCAGTACTATTGTCCGCAGTAATTCAAGAAAAAATTTTTTTGTCAGTTTAACGGTCAAGCTCTTTCTTCACCTTTTCTAAAAGGGAATAGGGACTCGCCTTGCTGTAGCAACAGAGTAGGGTGTATGATTCCCATCCAAAGTTATCTGGACTGGTGGGCACTTAGCTGGATGCTCATCTAGTTCGCTAAAGAGTGGATCAGAACACGGACCTTCAAAAACTGAGTTCAATCCTGTCCAGGCGTTGAACAAGGTGCAGTCTTGTGGCAGCTTCTCTGACGGTGGGTGACTGATCTAAATTCACCATCATGACAGATCATGCCTCCTGGTCCTCGGAGGACAGCTTTGGACTGCATGAATTGAGGTCACGATGGGATCTTGGAAAACTCATCACGGGATATCACCGACGCGTCAGCCCCCGTGTCGATCTTGAAGACAATTTCTCGCCCAGCCATGCCAAACCTCACATGCCACAGTGGTTCTGCTGCATCATCTTGGATCTCAGACATGTAGAAATGCTCGACTGTGTCGGTATTCAAACACTCAGAGTCCACAGTGTTTATAGCCTTGGAGTTGGACCTACAAACAGCAGCAAAATGGTTACATTTTGTGCACTTCTTACATCTCTTTCCCCTGGCAGGACACTTTCCCAGGTTCATGAGAGCGACCACAGTTGCCACATGTATCTCCTCTGTCGCCTTTCTTTTCACCACCACGAGCTGGTTGAGCTGGTCCTGGCCACCGCTGCGCTGACCACGATGACTGTGGGAGTGCACAGCATGCACACCCGTATGTTCTTTGCTGGGACTTCACAAGCTCATAGTGGGGAGCAGCGTCAGCTGCTGACTTGAGAGTGAGAGTGGACAAATCCTCCAGCTGTAATTTTTGGGAAACGTCCTTGTCTAACAGCCCTATCACTAGCCTATCTCTCTGACGGCTTTCTCCCTTGAAATCACAGTGGGCAGCTAAATCGCACAAGCTTCGAACGAACTGTTCCACACTCTCACCTGTATGTTGAGTGCGAGAATAAAACCTGGCTGTCTCATGCAAAATGTTTCTCTTTGGAATGAAGTGATCGTTGAACTTGGTGAGCTCTGTCAAAGTGATTGTTGTCCTCTCCTTCAGCAAACGTGAAAGACTGGAATATCTTCTCTGCTTCTGGCCCTACGGCATAACTTAGAGTACTGACTTGGACATCACCGTCTTCCTTGTGAAGTTTGGATGCTTTGCGAAAGCGTGAAAACCGTTCGCGGCCATTCTGGCCACGCCACAGGTCGGCAAAAGAGAAAGTTTTCTGGAGGACTAAATTTCGCCATCACCAAACAAAAGGGTACGAAAGATACCTCATAAGATGCAGGAATATTTTTCAGCAGCACTCTGACACCATGCGACGTATGGATAGGCAGTTTAGGGGCCGATCATTCCTTGATTCGTCCAGACAATTATTCCACGAATGTAGACATGTTTGATTCAAGATGGCGACCCACCGGACGCACCTTTTATTCACTCTCACACCAAAGAGTAAAACTTGTTTCTTAAATCTAGCAGGATACAGTGGTATTATTACATACAGGTCTGCATCTATTTGTCCACAGACGGAAGCAGCAATGATTGCCACATCTGTATCAGGGCTTTTGATGTTCACAACCCGATGTGTTCTGATGGAATGCAAAGCATGAAGAAGCAGTCTTGTGTCCGCTTCTCATGGTCTGATTCTAAATCTGGGACAGTGGCTGAAGTGACAATATCACCAGAGCTCTGAATCACGTGACACAGATTCCCATGAGTAACATACAAAGTAACTGCACTCTTTTGCTGACTCCAGTCTTTAAACAGAAAGTCTGCAAGGTTGTAACAAAAACAGGGCTTACCTCTGCCAGTGTGGTTCGTCTTGCCGGTATACACATCAAAGTCCAGGAGGTACAGGTTTCTTGGGTCACAGCAACACCAGACTTTCACCCCCCCAAGGAGAAGGCTTCTGTCTGATGTACTGCTTGAAATGGAGCCTGCCGTTGAACTTGACCATTGCTTCATCGATGCTTATTTCCCTATTCGTTTGTAATGATCTGCAAATTTTGTTGTAAGATTTCAATGAGTGGTTGTACCTTGAAAAGGGGGTCATATCCAGGTTGACCGCGTGGAATACAGTTGTCCTGTCATTCAAATGCAAATACTGTCCAGTTTTAGTGAACCTGTTCTCACTCATCAGTGTTGAGACAGCAGGAACACGAAGTTTGTCATCACTAGACCAGTACAGTCTTTGTCTTGGCAGCTTGTGAATTCCCATCATTATTCATTCATTTCATTCATGCCCATCGCCCCCCGGTGGAGCATAGGCCATCGACGACCCTTCGCCATCGCACTCTGTTCTGGGCTGTTCTGGTCATTCCAGTCCAGTTGGTCCCCTGTTGTTTCAGCTCTACCTCAAGTGTCTCGCCTCCAGCTGTTGCGAGGTTGGCCTCTCTTTCGGCTTTCACTGCACTGTGTCATAAGTCTCCGGGATGGAGACCCTTCCTCGCCCAGGTGAATGTTTTGGTTCGTTGTCGTCGATGCTTCTGTAACTAGTCTTTTTTACAGGTAGGGGAGTTAGCCCTACGCAAACCGCTTTATCCTTGAGGCGAGGGTGGTCCTGCCTTAGTCGCCTCTTACGACATGTATGGCAGGGCAGTGGGTCTATTCTATGCCCAACCCACAGGGCGACCCATCATTATTGCTATAGCAATATACAGCTTCATTTCTTCTACTGTTGCTGCACGCCGTTTGAATGTAGTTTTCCCTTCTCTTCCTGAACTTGCTGAGCATAGCGATTTATGTCTTCAGCCAAGGTCTGAAAAAAACGATTCTGGTGAAAGGAGATGAAAATAACAAGAGGCGAAGCATTGACCGGCAAGTCATGTTTTGGCCCTACATCTTCACAAAATTGATCAATTTGAAAATCATTCAATGAATTGGACCACGTACCAGAAATGTCACAGCCTTGTAGCACCAGTGCTTCTTCGTCATCTTCCAAACTAGATTCTGATGAATTGTGGTTCATGAAATGCACCACATCATCCCAATCGATATCTAGGTCACTTTCATCGGCAGGCTGTACTTGTTGCAATTTGTCTCGCATAAATCCTTCAAAATCCGACTCCTCTTCGTCACTGTCTCCCATGATGGAACGCCAAAATCTTTCTGCAGCCATGCTGATGAACGCTACTTTGCTGGGCAAATTTGAAAATCCAATAACATGATACACTATATTTTATTTGTCCTCATAGAATACAAGGAAAATTGTTTGTGGTGCCATTATCAAAAATCACATATTACAACAAATTTTAAACAAAAATTATCAGTAAAAATATTCCACTCTTTGCACTGTGCTCAGTTATTCTTTGTCAATTCATTTATCCATCTTGTGTCAGTCTGTACATGTATATATAAATATTAGTACATGCACGCACACATCCTACCACCCCTCTCCACACACACCACCCCAGACACCACACCAATATAGAATCACATGCACACACCCCCGCACACAATTTCTTAAGATTTTTCATGATACCGTTAAAAGTTTTAACATACAATTTTAAGACAGATAAGAAGAGTAGACAAGTGTGTCACTTTCAGCTTTTCCATACATTTTGAAAAGAGAGAGAGTTTTGTTCAGTGGCCCTTTCTCCAACAATGATGCTGTGTCACAAATCTGTCCGCCATTTTCGAGCCAAATGTCAAACATTCACTCCACTGAAAAACAAACAATACTTTTTTTTTTTAAGTCAAAAGGTGATTTATAGTAGTTCTTTAAAAACATTTTCCTGCAAAAAGAACACAAACTATTGACAAATCATTGTAACAGTTAAGCTACGTAACGATTTTCAAGTGGATAACCCCCATGGGACCCAGCTGTAGAGAACAACCCATATACATACAAGTACACAGCTTAGTGACCCCCAGCTTGGTACACATTGCCATCTCTTGCTTGCTGCACTCTAGCATTGATCCTCCTGTGGGTGGCATAATCCTTGCGTCAGCGGCGCGGTTCCCACAGAAGAGGCAGTGTCAGCAGCAGTCATCCACTGTTCACCTTTCTGGGAAAGGAGAGTCAAAGTGTACTGGAAATGTCAGCAGAAAGCTTTGTTCATTACTGAAATAACTTCACTGGCTCCCTCATTGAAAGCACAAACTGCTTGAGCCACACTCCCCTGCACTCTCTTCAGTCCCATGAATGCTGTTTTCGGACAGTGTGCCCAGATCATATCATTGAGGCACTCTTGTCACAGAGAGCATGAAAGAGAGGAAGATAAAGAAGTGTTATGCGTGTTCTATTTTTCCCCAGTCTCATTCACACACTTCCTCAGCACACTCGCATTCTGCAAACATATAGTTTTTGAGTGGGCACTCCAGAGAGGACCCTGCCTATGACTGTGTCTTTGACCCTCAGTTCCAAAGCAAATTCGAAAACAAACCCTAACTGTATTCCGCCGTTTGGTCTTGTATGCAGCCTCACGCACAGAATGCAGGTCTAGACCTAGGAGTTGTGTCTGATTTTTCCAAGTTTCCAGATGAGCCTCTGTGGACCTTTTTCACACCAGAGATTTGTTTTGATCTTGCAGCTTTTCGCAAAGGGTCTACCAGCTCTCTGGCATACAAGGCGTATGCTGACCTCTGTTCAAAATTCCCATCCTATCAGAAAATTTTCACTGACGGTTCCAAGCCTGAAGATGGAGTGGCCTGTGCAGCCTACTGCCCTGTGCTCCTTCTCAAATACTGTTAGAACATATTCCTTCAGATGCTTCTGCTTACTCTCTGCTGAACTTACAGCTCTGGTTCTGGCACTGAGGATAATCTCACAATCTACGAAGAGGGACTTTCTGGTTTTGTCAGATTCACTGTCAGCTTTGGAGGCCATAGCTGGCCGCAACCTTCAGCATCCCAAACTTTACACTTTTTTTTTGAAACTTTTTACCAAGTTGAAAGTGGAGGGTTACAACATTATTCTGCTTGGGTTCCTGGTCATGTTGGCATCGGAGGGAACGAAATGGTTGATCGTTTGGCCAAGAATGCCGTACGAGAGAAACTGTCAAACACACCCTATCCCCTGCTCGGAGATCTGAAACCCAAAATTAAACGATTATGTCAGAGACCTCTGGCAGCAGGAGGACTGGAATACACAGACGGATAACACAAACTCTTTCAGATCCGTCCAAACCTTAAGGAGTTCCTCTCATCTACGTCTGGTGGTCGTAAAGAAGAAACGGTTCTGTGCCGGCTGCACACCGGCCATTCGTATTTTACCCCTTCCTACCTTTTAAAGAGTGAAGAAGCTCCGTGGTGCATTCCATGTCATGTTCCACTCACAATGAACATATTCTTTTAGAGTGTTGGGACTTTGCACGATGTGAGAC
>JADBJO010026194.1:17500-22797 GCA_016801955.1 Conus betulinus | reverse complement strand
TTTTGTGAATTATGTGTGTTCATTTGATTTCGTGTGTCTAACTGAAACCTTTGCTATCAGGCTTTTGACTTCAATTACATTTTTCATGAGTATGTGAAAATTTAGCTCCCCAGCAAAAAAAGCTATCATTATTTGGTAGAAACTCGGGTGGAGTAGGTTTAGTACTTGTTAAAAAATATTATTCTCACTTGGTTACACGAATTGAACTTTCATGTGACAACTTGGTTATTTAAAAAATTGAGAAAAGTATATTTGAATGTGGATAAAGATGTATTATGATTGCAAGTTATATTCCCCCTGAAGGTAGTCCTTTTTATAACTAACACTGATGTGAAAAAATGGCATTCTTATTTTAGAAGAAAAATTGCAACATCATGTCAGAATGGAAATGTTAACATAATTTTATGTGGTGATTTGAACGCCAGAACAGGATGTGAGCAGCCCACCATTGAAAAACCTGACAAGTCATTTAAATCCACTGGATGACCTAGAAAATGAAGAGATGTATATAAGACATTCAAAAGATGAAAATGTGAATGATTTTGGTCAACGCTTTTAGATTTTTTGTCTCATTTTGATTTAGTCATATTGAATGGATTTTGTGAGGGTGATCCACGCGGTGATTTTACATATGTATCACCACACGGTAGTAGTGTAATTGATTATTTCATTGTGTCTGAAGAATTGCAATTGGATTTGATTTGTGTGTTAGTGATAATCTACACTCTTGGCACCTACCGGTTGAATTGAGATGGAAGAAAGGAATGACGGAAAAGGAGAGAAAAGAAAAAGAGTGAGGGTATGAATGAGGGTGGTGAAGAGAAGATTGTATGGAATGATGAGAATGCTCAGACTTACAGGGATGAATTAGAATCTGACATGTTAAGGAATGCATGAAGCGAGCGAACGATGGATTGGTTGGTGACGTGGATGAATGTCTGGATGTGTTTACCTGTGCGATATATGGTGCTGCCGCATGTATGGTGCGTACAATGGGGAAGAAGAAAAAACAAAAAGATGACTGGTTTGATAGGGAATGTGAAGAAATGAAAAGACGAGTTAAGGGCCTTCTGAGAAATTACCAGCGTTCTAAGACTGACGTTAATAATCGGAGGCAAATTTATGTAAACGCACGGAAAGAATATAGCAAGCTAAAGAGAGAGGGAAAAGGGAACATTTTGATCATTTCAGACTAGAAAAATTAAAAGATTCAGTAAGAGACCCGAAAACGTTTGGTCAACTCTTAGAACGATTAACAGAAAGTCACTAGTATATAATGAAATTTCAATAAAAACAATGGCATGATCATTTTTACGATGTTTTTAATTCTCATGATAATACTTACGAGGAGGATAGTCATACTGACCCGAATAATGAAAATATTCAAAGAACCCCTGTTTTGTCTAGTGTATAGGCAAGATCTATACCAGTATTTTGAATTCAAGACTTACTAAATGGGCGGAAAGAGAAGAACATATTATTGAAGAGCAGGCGGGTTTTAGAAGTGGATATAGCACCATTGATCATATTTTCACCTTGTATTGTTTAGTTCAAAAATATCTCTCCAGGAATTCGAAATTATACGTGGCTTTGTTGACTTCCGGAAGGCTTTTGACTCGGTTAACAGAAACCTATTATGGGAGTGCCTGAGGAAATCTGGTGTGGATGGAAAATTGTACCATGCGCTGAGAGGAATCTATAATACCGTTCTAGTCTGTGTACGTGATAAATGCTTATTATCACAATATTTCAATTGTCCAAGAGGTGTCAAGCAAGGCTGTGTGCTAAGCCCCCTACTATTTTCATTTTTCATCAATGAACTTGCTGTGGAGTTATCAAAACGTGGAAGACATGGCATTCAACTAATCTCTGGAGGAATTGAAATGTTTCTGATGTTATTGCCGATGATGTGATATTGCTGTCAGACACTGTTATAGGGTTGCAAAATCAAATCAATGTACTTAAATCTGAAGCTGATAGAATGCAATTGGTTGTAAATCTAGACAAAACTAATATTATAGTTTTCCGTAAGGGAGGGTATCTCTCTACAAATGAAGTATGGTGGTATGGAAATGAGGAGATAAAGGTAACCAATAATTATAAATATTTAGGCATTGTTTTACAACAAAAATTAAGCTTGATGTCTGGCTGGACAGAAGTCGCTAGAAGGGGTAGAAAAGGGGTTATTGAAATTCTTCGCACCATGAGAAGATTAAACTCGATCGATTCTAATTTATTCTGGAAAATGTTTGATTCACAAATAGAACCCATGTTATCATACGGTGCTGAAGTTTGGGACTTACTTAATGAAAATAAACAAATGGAAAATATTCACACATTTGCAATAAAAAGATTTCTAAACATACCTTTACATTCATCAAATAAAATGTGTTACGGAGAGTCAGGACGATATCCTTTATTTATTAGAAATTATGTTAAATGTGTGAGATACTGGCTAAAACTAACTCGACTTCCACTAAATCGTATATGTAGACAGGCATATGAAATGCTTTTCAGACAAATGGAAATAGGAGTATACAACTGGGTGTCGGATGTTAAAAAGGTTTTAATAGAAAATGGATTTGGCGTTGTTTGGATTGCACAAGGGGTAGGTAGTGAGAAAATGTTTTTGTCTGAATTTAAGCAGCGAGCGACTGATTGATTGTTTTAAGCAAAACTGGATTCCACTGTGGTTGGAAATGATAAATACAGTTGGTATTATTCCTTTAAAGATTCATTATATCCTGAAAAATATCTTGGTGTAATAACTAATAAATGGCATAGGGACTCACTTGTCAGATTTAGAACAAGAACCTTAGGTTTATATCATATAAAAGGTGGTTTACTTCAGATTCGATCATGAGTTCGGTATGCCCGTTATGTTCGAATGGTTCCGAAGATGAGATGCATTTCTTATTCGATTGTTCTGAATATAATGAATTACGAAACACAAGTAGTCTGTTTAGTAAATACAACGCGCAAAGATATAACATAAGAAAAATACTGACGTCTGAAAATGAAGACATTATTAGATCACTTGCTGCGTTCATTGCGAAAGCAAATAATATTAGAAGAAAAATTTAGATTGTTAGTTATCAGATTATTTATCATGAAAATGGAACTCTGTTAGATAGCTACAATGTGTTATTGTCATTTTGAAAGAAAAAAGATAGCAACTGTCACTAATTGATGATTCATAGGTCGGTTGGTCGAAGATTACGACCCAATACTAATGGATGTTTTTGCAAAGCTGTTTGATTTTGCATTTATTTTCGATTGTCGCCAGATGTAATTTTACATTTTGATTTGTTTTGTTTTCTTTCTTTCAACTTTATAACTTACGTTAGATGTATCACATAATAACCAGACTCTGTGCTCAGGCATTAAATATGACATGAAATGAAAATAAAAAAATAAATAAATACATAAATAAATAAATAAATGACATAAATAAAGACATGAAAATGGAAAATTTAACTGGGTCTCTTGTGTTAAGAAAATATTGACAGAGAATGGTTTTGGCATAGTTTGGTTGTCACAAGGAGTCGGTAATAAAGCACAATTTATTTCTGAATTCAAGGACCCGCTTAATTTGTACTTAGAAACAAAGCCGGCATGCTGGCATGGATGGAAATGATAAATACGACTGGTTTCTCTCAGTTAAAAGTAATCTCGAAGCAGAGAAATACCTTAAAATCATAATGCATAAATGGCACAAATATAGTTATTGCGAAATTTCGAACCAGAACGCTCGGTCTTAGCGCAAACCAAAAATGGTTCGAGAAACCGAATAATAGATCTTGTCATATGTGTCGAGGCAGAGACAGTGTTGGGAATGAAGTATATTTTGTGTTTGATTGTCCCGCATATGTCAATATCCGCAGAGGTTGTAACATTTTCAGTGAATCAGTTGCTCAAAGAAGAGAATTATGAATAGCGATTTCATCAAGTGGAAACGAAAACACTATAATAGAATTTGCGAAGTATATCGCAGAAGCTAGCACTTCTCGTAAAATGAATGTAACGAATGAAAAAGATCATCATATGCTTCAAGGTGCCTTGGCTCAGTAGTACTCACTTAATGTAACCTGATAGTCTATGTCAGTGGTATATTGTGTGAGCGTGCGCGCACGTGCGCGCTCGCGAGTGTGTGTGTGTGTGTGTGTGTGTGTGTACGTGTGTATGGGGTGAGGTGGTGGTGGGGGGGGGGGGGGGGGGGGTGGTTTGGTGGTGGGGGTCGTGTGTGGATGGATGGGTGCTTGTCAGTTACTGTTGTGTGCCGTTGTTCTAGAAGTACTGATGATATCCCCTTGCCAAACGGGCCATTTTGCTAATGGCAATAGAATTGTGCCAGTGTCAGTGTCGGTGTTTTTCTTGCTCTATCTCCTCCACCACCTCTCTTTCATTCTCTCTCTCTCTCTCTCTCTCTCTCTCTCTCTCTCTCCCAACTCCTCTCTCTATCTCTCATCTCTCTATGTTCATTCTCTCCCTCTTTCTCTCCACTTGCTGTTTCTCTCCCCTCTCCCTCTTTCTCTCTCTCCTCTCTCCTCTCTCTCATCTCTCTCCTCACTCTCTACATTCATCTCTCCTTCTCTCGCTCGCTAACTCTCTCTCTCCCTCCTCTCTCTCTCTCCCCCCTCTTCTCTCTGACTCTCTGTCATTCTCCCTCCTTCCCTCTCTCCCCACCCCTGTCCCTGTCCCTCTCTCAACTTTCTCGTCAGTCTCTCTCTCTCCTCTGTCTCTCTCTCTGTTCTCTCCTCTTCTCTCTCTCTGTCTCCGTCTGTCTGTCTGTCTGTCTGTCTCCTGTCTGTCTCTCTCTCTCTCTCTCTCCTCTCTCTCTCTCTCTCTGCCTGCATGAACACCATAACCTGGGTCTACAGCCCAAAGCGAGCAAAGAATAAAGCCAAGAAATTTTAGAAGCTCACTAAACATCTACAGAAACTCGCTATCTTTTTTGAGCGTTCCAAAGGCTTAAGACCTCGTACAGAAATGAGTTTGCATTATGCTGGCGTGATTAATCAACGCCGAAGTCCTGGGGGGACCCTCGCAGCAGACCGCAACAGCTGGAGTTCAAAGCACTCTCAAGAAAACCGCGGCAGATGGGCGAAGATAAGCGAACAGCTGCTGCAGCAGAAAAGCGAAGTCGCAGAAAGGGGGGATAACAGCCAACAAACCAGTGTTAACATTACAGATGTGACCATTGTGACAGAGACTGCCACTCTCGTATCGGTCTCTACAGCCACAGGTGACGCTGCTCGGGGTAGCGGACAGCCCGCAGAGATATGAATCTTCTGTCG
>JADBJO010026194.1:0-10000 GCA_016801955.1 Conus betulinus | reverse complement strand
CTTTCTATAATGTAATGGCGCTGGGAGCCTCACGAAGGACAGGAGTGATGTTTTCTTAAATGAATTACATTGTTCTTATTATCACATATAAGAAATGTAAGAGAAAAAAAAATGAAAGGAGAAAATTAATTGAAAAAAATGTCAGTCAGTCAGTCATTCCCCTGACCGCTGGGTCGTTGTTGGGGGGACGTGATGAGAGCAGCCGCCGTTTCTCTCCAGGCTCTTCTATTGGTGGCTGTCTTGAGGAGATCTGGCATGGTCATTTTGGTCCAGTCCTTTATATTGTCGGACCAGCTTTTCCTCTGCCATCCTCGTCTGCGCCCTCCTTCAACAGTACCTTGAAGGATGGTTTTGGAGAGGGTGTTGTGACGAATGACGTGGCCAAACCATGCCATCTTCCGTAGTTTGACGGTTGCCAGAAGTGGTTCGTGGGGCCCAGCTAGGTTAGTGACCAGGTTTCGCACATAATCATTGGTCTTGTGTTCTTTGTAAACGATGCGGGTGTAGTTTTCCTCAGGCACCTGGTCTCAAACGCCTGGATTCTTCTTTCTGTTTCGGCCATCAGCGTCCATATCTCGCAACCATACAAGAGGATCGACTATCACTAGTGGAATTTGTGTGGAATTTGATGTTGCTCTTCCATATCTGTTCACTCTCTGGCCATCGCTGCTGATGCGGCGGAGTTGATCCTGGTTCGGATTTCTGCTGTGCAGGTGCCAACTTTGGACAGGGTTGCTCCCAAGTACCTGAAGCTGGTCACTTCTTCCAGGGGGGGCTCACCATTCATGGTTATGTTGGGCACTGCTGTTAGTTAGTCGTGCTGTTGACCATGACCTTTGACTTCTCTGGGCTGACCTCCATGCCGTAGGCACTTGCTCTTGTGACAAGTCTGTTTGTGAGATCCTGGAGCTCGGTGTTGCTGCCCCCCCAGGAGGTCGATATCGTCTGCGAAACGAAGGTTGCAGACCGGCCTGCCGCCATGCTGCTGGAATGGAGGTGTGGTGTTCTTCGAGGGTCTCTTTGCATGATTCTCTCCAGAAAGATGTTGAAAAGGAAGGACTGGAGATAGTAGGCACCCTTGCCTGACTCCACTGTGGTCGGGAAGAACTGGCCCTGCTGGCTATTGAGAAGTACTGTGCTGCTGGAGTGTTCGTAGAGGGGCCTGGATGACTTGGACGAGCCTCTCATCAATGTTGAAGTCTCTGAGAACCTGCCATAGGCCGTTGTGCCCACACCCCCGGTCGAATGCCTTCTAAAGTCAATGAAGTTGTGGAAGAGGCCCTTTTGGTTTTCAATCAGGACCGGCGGCAGTTGAAAATTTGTTCCACAGTGCTCCGCCCTCTTCTAAAACCTGCTTGTTCTTCTGATAGCAGTTCCTCAGCCTTGGATTTCAGTCGGTTGAGGATGATGATGAGAAGCATGACTTTGCTGGGGTGGCTGATCAGACTTATAGTCCTGTAATTTTGGCATTGTTTGAGGTTGCCTTTCTTGGGTAAGGGAATCACCAATGACTGGGTCCACTCTGTTGGCCACTTCTTTTCTGTCCAGATCTTCTGACAAAGCATTGTTAGTGCCTCTGTGGTCTCTTTCCCTCCGTATTTCACAAGCAAGCTCAGCTGGGACATTGTCCACTCCTGGGGATTTCCCTGGCTTCAGACTCTGTATCGCGCGGCCTCAACCTCCTCCTTCAGTACTTGGAGACTGTTTCACTCTGTCTGCAGGTCGTCGTGGTTGTCCCGCAAAAAAATGGATGTGTCCGGGTTGGGTAATTGTAGAGGCCCTCACAGTATTCTGTCCACCTCTTCAGGACTTCTTCATTCTCTGTCAGTAGCTTGCCATCCTTATCTTCGATGACCGCTGATCTTGTCTGGTTAGTCTTATTGAGGGTCTTGAGTGTGTTGTAGGCTTCTTTGCTGTTCCCTGCTTCCATGCCTTTCTCGATTGCTTCGCACTGCTCCTCTATCCAGTTTCCTCGGCTGTCTTCATCTTCTTCCTGACTTCTCTGTTCACCTGTTGGTACTGCATCCTGGCTTCGTCGCTGGAGTGTTTCTTTCCTCTCAGTTCCCGCCTCTTGTCACATAGATCTAAGACCTCGTTTGTAACCCAAGGCTGGATCTTCTTCTGCTTCTTTCCCACAACTTCTTCAGCTGTTGTAGTTAGCACCTCTTTGATGTTATTAGCAAGGGTGTCTACATCGCTGTCCACTAAGTTGAGGGCAGCAAACTTCCCGCCTACTTGAGCCTGGAACACCTCTGCAATTTCGGGGTCCTTCAACTTCTCTCTGGGTCAAAGCGAATGCGGGGTTTCTTTGGACAACGCTTACACTTCAGCTTGAGCTTGAAGGTTGCCAGGACAAGATCGTGATCGCTGCCAATGTCGGCGCCTGGGAATGTTCTTGTTTTTGCTTTGTTGATGCTGGACTTGTAGCGTTGTGGGGCCAGAATGAAGTCTACATGGTTGTGGACTTGCCCATTCGGTGAGTGCCAGGTTGTGATTCTGGACACTGACAAATCAGAAAATGTATGAAAACAAAACAAAAAAAAAAGCAAGAAAAAGGTAGATTTGAAAATTAGAGAACGGCAAAAAGAAACACGTGGCAAAACGTACATGACAAACCGGACGTAAACGCTATGGCAGAAAGCTCCAGTGATTCGGCCAGGGCTAACCCTCACTCTCCGGCACAACTAGGACATTGTAGCGACATTTGGCTGTGTCCGTTTTTGGCCACCGCAGAGGTGAGGTGTCAATGACGTCAACTTCACACGTCACCCACATCTGTGATCTCGGGGGGTGTTGAGGACAGTGAGTGTGTGTGTGTGTGTGGGGGGGGGGGGGGGGGGGGGGGTTGGATGTGAAAGGAAGGGTCTTCCTTAGGAGGGGTGGAGAGGTGCGGGTATGGAAATTGTGAAGGATAAAAGAAGGAGTGGTGGTGGGGGCGCTGGGGGAGGGGGGGGAGGGGGGGGGGGGGGGAGGGGATGGAGGGGATTAGGGCGTGTATGTGTGAAAAGGGATCTTAATGTGTCTTGTTTTCTGTTGGTCTGTTTTCTATCCTTCTGTCTTCTCTCTGTCTGTCTGTTCTTCTATCTCTCTTCGTCTCTGTCAGTCAGTCAGTCTGTCTGTCTGTCTGTCTGTCTGTCTGTCTCTGTTTCTGTCTCTGTGTCTCTCTGTGTCTCTCTGTGTCTGTCTGTCTGTCTCTCTCTCTCTGTCTCTCTGTCTCTGTCTGCCTGTTTCTCTCTCACCCTTTTTTTTTTTTTAAAGAATTTTTCATCTTTCGATTTCATCTTTCTTCTTTCATTCTTTCCGCTGTTAAGATGGTTCATTTACTGCTGAAGTCGCATACTATCATTATGTGGTTTCTCCTTTTCTGCTTCATTGAGTGCAAGATAAAAAAAAAAGCCTGCACTGTGCTTATTCTTCTCTCTCTCTCGTCTCTCTCTCTCTCTCATCTCTCTCTCCCGTCTCTCTCTCTCTCTCTGGTATGTCCATGTCTCTGTGAGTGTCTTGGGCTTGTCCATGTGTGTGTGTGTGTGTGTGTGTGGTGTGTGTTGTGTGTGTGGTGTGTGTGTGTGTGTGTGACCACTGTTGCTCTGTGGTTGTGTGCGTGTGTGTGTGTGTGTGTGTGTGTGTGTGTGTGTGTGTGTGTCTGTGGTGTGTGTGTGGTGTGTGTGTGTGTGTGTGTGTGTGGTGTGTGTGTGTGTGTGTGTGTGTGTGTGGTGACTACTGTTTTGCTCTGTGTGTGTATGCATGTGTGTGTGTGTGTGTGTGTGTGTGTGTGTGTGTATTTGTGTGTGTGTGTGGTGTGTGTGTGTGTTGTGGTGTGTGTGTGTGTGTTGTCTATCTCTCTGTCTCCTAGCTGTTTTTGTCTGTATTTTCTCTGGTCTATCTCGTGTCTATCTCTGTCTCTCCCTCTCTCTCTCTCCTCTCTCGCTCTCTCCTCTCTCTCTCTCTCCTCTCTCTCTCTCTCTCTCTCTCTCTTCTCTCTCTCTCTCTCTCTCCGGTTTCCCTGCGTTTTTGTCGTGCTGTGTGTCTGTTGGAAAGCGAGTGCCCACACTGCGCGGTTTGTGTGTGCGTACAGGCAGAAGGGGTAGAACATAGGAGTTTGGAAAGCTACTTCGAATTTCATAAAAAACACAACTCAAACAAAAAAAAACAAACAAACAAAACAAACAAACAAACAAACCAAACAAAAAACAAACAAAACACAAACAACCAGAGACCAGACGACCACAGCTGCTACAAGAGAAACTGTCGTGATCGTCAGTTACGTGACCTGACTGTCACTAACGGAGTACAAAAACGTATGACTGCACAAAATCTGACATCACAGTAATCATGCATCAGTTAAGAACTGATTGGCACTTCACTTTTTCTACATAAAAATAACTGAGATGAGGCGCGACAAAAAATAGAGCGAATGGAGATCACGAATTGAAAGGCTTAATCGTAAATTCCTGTTTATGTCGTCGCGTTTAGACAGATTTCGACAAAGAAAACGAGTCCCCATCATTTTTTAGAATTTAATCATAATTAATTTGACCTCAAGAGTTGTGCGGCCCGATCGTTTTTGTACAATTTTAGGGATGGTAGTTTACCAAGTTCTGTCTGTTGGCGGGTTTTGCTTTGTTTCCCGATTGGTGACAGAACGACGAGTTAGCGACATCACACAAACAGCTGATTCATAAACCGCCTGGTTGTCTTGTTTTTAACTGCTGTTGTCGACACAAGCCGTGACTGAATTGCACGGGGCAATGAATAGACAGTCTCCCTCTGCCTCTGTCTCTGTCTGTCCGTCTGTCTATCTGTCTGTCTGTCTGTCTGTCTTTGTCTCGTCTGTCTCTCTTTCTCCTCACTCCCCTCTCCCACAAACTCTCTCTCTCTATTTCTATTTCTCTCTCTGACTCCTATCCTATCTCTCTCTATCTCTCTCTCTAAGATCTCTCTCTCTCTCAGTGGAGTTTGTGTGGTGTGCGTGTGTGTGTGTGTGGTGTGTATTGAGTGAGAGTGTACGTTTGTGTGCGTGCGTGGTGTGTGGGTGTGTGTGTGGCTGTGGTGTGGTGTGTGGGTGTGTGTGTCCGATGGTAAGAGAGAGGCAGAGAGAGAGAGGAGAGAGAGAGAGAGAGCATGTGTGTAGTATGTGTGTGTGTGGTCCATGACGCCGTGTATGTGCGCGCGCGCGCGTGCAGCGCGCGTGTATGTGTGTGTGGTGTGTGTGTGTGTGTACAAAAGTACATGCGTTGCATGCAGGTTGTGTGTGTGTGTTGCGTGTATGTGCATTGTTGTGCACTGTGCATTGATCTGCACAAGCTCACGAGCGTGGGCGTGCGTGTGCGTGACGTGCGTGGCCTGATTTTGAGCCCGTGCACACACATTCGAATTGCGAGAGCCGTGGGTTCCCCACATGGGGGCGATGCACACCGATGCCCACGCATGTTAATGCCGTTTGCATGGGGGAGGGACTAGTGGTGATTGCGTTGCCACCGTCCGTGATTAAAGAGTCATGTCGTTTGCTAATGAGCGGAAGGGAAGGACAGGGTGGTGCATTGTGGGACGGGTGTTGGCTCATGATAGGGTTGCCACTGCGGATTTGTCATGTTCAGCACTGGCAGGCAGAGGGGACGAGTCGTCTCGTCGTCAGATTTCATGAAACTCTCTTCTTCTTCTGTGATCCTGTTTGGGTAGTTTGGGGGGAGGTTGGTGGGTTTCCGTTTTGGGTTTCTTGGTCAAGCATTGTGTGTTTCTGTGTTGCTCTCATCGCTCGCTCTCCGTCTGTCTCCGTATGTCTGGGTTGTATGTATCTCTCTGGCTCTTTCTCTGTCTCCTCTCTCTCTCTCTATCTCTCTCGATATCTGTTCTGCCCGTTAAGGGTTTATGTCATATGTTGTTTCTGAGTCTCGGTGTGTGTGGTGTGTGTGTTGTGTGTGTGGTGGGTGTGGTGTGTGAGGAGAGAGAGAGAGAGAGAGCGAAAGTGAGAGAGAGAGCATGCATGCTGTGTATGTGAGTCCTTCTCTCTCTTTCTCTCTCTCTCCTCTCTCTCTCTCTCGCTCTCTCTCTCTCTCTTCTCTCTCTCTCTCCAATGGGAGAGGATATGTAATGACATTTTTAACATTTTAAACGAAAAATTTTTTTAAAACCAGAACGCAAACTAATGTTAGGTTAAGGCATTCAGGGCTTTTGACAGTGCTTGGGCTAATGATAGGTCAGACATCTCGCCAAGTCGTAAGCCACGAAGACCCTCAATTCTTCAATTCTCTCACATTAGTTGTTATTTCTGTTATCCACCACAAAACTTAAAATCATGCGCACGTGTGGTCTCAAAAAACTCTGCGGATGTGGTGTGTTTGCTACGCTGTAGTCTGACTAGTCATCACGCAGTGTTAGCCACGAGCAAACTCTTTCTGTTTCAAAATTCTCTCATCTTAGTTGTTCAATAGCATTATCTGTCAAGCTTTTGAAAATTACAGGCGCCACAGTGTTGGGTCAAACCTTTGCAGTGGGTGTGGCGATAGGCTGTCTATGGAAGCTAAGTCCTCACGCAGTCCGTCAGTCACGAGACCCTCTTCTTCAATTTCGCATTTATCGTTGTTCATTCATTCATCCAACAGCTTAAAATCATGCGAGTGTGGTCTCAAAACTTTGCGGATGTGGTGTAGCGTTATGACTAGTCCTCACGCCAGTCACGTAGTCACGAGGACCTCTTTCTTCAATCTCTCATCTTAGTGGTTATTCATTTAATCACAGCTTTAAACTCATGCGCAGTGGGGGTCTCCAAAACTTTGCAGATGTGCGTGTTAGCGGATATGGCTAGTCCTCACGCGGTCGTAGTCACGAGACATCTTCTTCAATTTGTCTCATTCATCTCTGTTCAGATCATTCATCCAACAGCTGCAAATCATTGCGCAGAGTGTGGGTCTCAAAACTTTGCAGATGTGGTGTTGGTATAGCGTAATGGGAACTAGTGCCTCACTGCAGTGGTGTAGCCACCGAGACCCCATTCTTCTTCACTTCTATCCATCTGTAGGACCTGTTCATTTCATTCATTCCATACCAGCTTTAAATCATGCGCCGAAGTTTGGTCTCAAAACTTTTGCCCGGGATGTGGTGTAGCGTATATGGACTAGTCCAGCTCACGCAAGTCGTAGTTCACGGGAGAGAAAAGAAACCTCTTCATTCAATTCTATCAGCCCATTAGTTTTGTCATTCATGTCATTCAACAGCTTTTATAATCAGGCGCAGTGTGTGGTCTCAAAAACTTTGCGATGTGGTGTCAGCGTATCTGGACTAGTCCTCATTTCGCAGGTCGTAGCCACTCGAGACCCTCTTCTTCAATTCTTCATCCTAGTGTTCATTCATTCATCCAACAGCTTTAAATCATGCGCCAGTCAAGTGGTCTCTAAACTTTGCGGATGTGGGTTTGTAGCGTATATGGACTAGTCCTCACGCAGTCGTAGCCACGAGAACCTCTTCTATCAATTCTCTCATCTTAGTTGTTCATTCATTCATCCAACAGCTTAAAATCATGCGCAGTGTGGTCTCAAAACTTTGCGGATGTGGTGTAGCGTATATGGACTAGTCCTCACGCAGTCCGTAGCCACGAGACCCTTCTTTCAATTCTCTCATATTAGTTGTTTTCATTCATTCATCCAACAGCTTAAATAATCATGCGCAGTGAAAGGTGGTCTCAAAACTTTGCAGATGTGGTGTAGCGTATATGGAATAGTACTCACGCAGTCGTAGTCACGAGACCCTCTTCTTCAATTTCTTCATCTTAGTGTTCATTCATTCATCAAACAGCTTTAAATCATGCGCAGTAGTGTGGTCTCAAAACTTTGCGGATGTGGTGTAGCGTATATGGACTAGTCCTCACGCAGTCGTAGCCACGAGACCCTCTTCTTCAATTCTCTCATCTTAGTTGTTCTTTCATTATCCAACAGCTTTAAATCATGCTATGTGGGTGGTGTCAAAACTTGCGGATGTGGTTGTAGCAGATATGGACTAGTCCTCACGCAGTCGTCGAGCCACGAGACCCTCTTCTTCAATTCTCTCATCTTAGTTGTTCATTCATTCATCCAACAGCTTAAAATCATGCGCAGGTGTGGTGTCAAAACTTGCAGATGTGGTGTAGCATATATGGACTGGTCCGCACGCAGTGACACCTCCTTGGTGAAACTGAAACTGAACGAACCGACTTTCATTGACATAATGCACTCACAGTCTGAAAGTAAGCTTTCCTTGATAAATGCCAGTCCTGACTTCGAGTTTTCAAACCTGTACAGATAAGTGGAAATCTGATGTCAATTTGGTTGCCAGCTCACCATGCACAAAGTCAGTAGACCTATCGGTCTATCAGTGAAAACGCCAGCGCTACAGTATTTTACAGGAATTAGGAAATGACGCTGACGTGGAAACCAGAATAGGAAAATCAAGAGCAGCCTTCATCACTCTGAAAAACATCTGGAATCTCGACTAATCACCACCGGGACGAAAAAAGCCGCCTCTTCAATCAAACGTCAAACTCCGTCCTGGCAAACCCACAAAAAACCACCATTTAAAAACTGCAGACGTTCGTCAACAGCTGCCTGCGAAAGATCCTCCAGATCCACTGGCCAGAGACAATCAGCAACAAAGAGCTTGGGAGAGTTGTAACTAACTGCCAGTAGAGCAAGGATCCGCAAAAGAAGATGGCGGTGGATAGGACACACGCTACGAAAGCTCCCGGACAACACCACCAGAAAAAGCCCTGACCTGGGAATCCCCAAGGCAAAAGGAAGTGAGGAAGACCAAGAAACACTGGAGACGGGACATGGAATTGGACCCAGGCAGATGGGTTACAGCTGGAGCAAATAGATAAGATGCCCGGGACCGTGGTCGTTGGCGGGCAGTTGTTGATGGCCTATGCTCTGGCAAGAGCAATGGGCCTAAGTAAGTAAGCTCTCTCCCTGTATGAGCACCACATGATAATTTAGAGTACAGTAGCTGGAAATGTAATTTAAAAGCTTTTGCCCATTGTAAAATTCCTTTATTGTGGCCAAAACGTTTATTTGGGTTTGTTTTTTGTTTTTGCCAGAGCTTGTCGAACACCTTAAAGACTATGAAGAACTGGTGGAACTTTCTCTGGTGTTGGGAGATTTTTTTTTTTTTCTGAAAGAGAATGTAGGTTAAATCTTTTTTTAATCTCTGGCACAGGGACTTCTGCCCTTTGCATAATCAAGCCCTTTTTTTCCTCTCTGTTTCTCTATCTTTGTCCTGTTTCTCTCTCTTCTGCTTTCTCTCTCTCTATCTCTCTTGGTGTGTGTGTGTGGTGTGTGTGGTGTGTGTGTTGGTGTGTTGTGTCTGTCTGTCTCTCTCTCAGAGCTAGAAATTTGTCAGTATCACTTATATAAGGACGTGTAAGGTGCATTCTATGTGTGTCTTGAATGCATAGTGAAAATATAATGGTCAGTCATGCAGTTGTGCATTTTGTGTAGATCTGATGGGTGATTTTTGTTATATGCACTCCTTCATGAGGGGTTAACGGCCTATACATTGAAGAAAACTTCTGGGATACCTCTCTCCTCGGTTCTCTCTCTCTCTCTCTCCCTTCTCGCGCTCTCTCCTCTCCGCACACACACACCACCGCACCAACACATACAGGCAAATCTCTCTCTTTTCTCTCTCGCTCTATCTCTCACCAACACCACAAGCACACACTCTCTCGCTCTCTATCTCTTCTCTCCTCTTCTCTCTCTATTCCCACACATACACAACCCACATCACACAAACCCACACACGCACACACACACACAAACCCACACACAGGATAGAGTTACATTACTCACACACTACCATCATAAGGTTGTGTGCAAAAAACATTGCAGGTTCAAGGTCCTTACAAACAGCATCCTCCTGGTCCCCCCCCCCCTTACAACACTATTGATAAAAATGAAATGACACCTGTTGACACATGACCATGTGACATAAGTTCTATAGAGAGTAGTTGTATAAAATATAGATGACTGAACAA
>JADBJO010026193.1:15000-22797 GCA_016801955.1 Conus betulinus | reverse complement strand
TAATTTTCTATCTTTTTTATCATAAAAAGGTAATCTCTCTCTCTCTCTCCTCTCGCTCTCTCTCTTCTTCTCTCTCTCTCTCTCTCTCTCTTCTCTATCTTCTCTCTCTCTCTTCTGTGGCTGCCTGGGGACCGACCGATCATACTCAGTCGTTTTCCTCTGCCATTAAGCTCTCTCTTTCTCATCTGTTCTGTTCTGTCTCTGTCTCGTCTCTCTGCTGTTGGGTCCTCTGTTCGTATTGGTCTGTCTGTTCTGTCGCATCTCTCTCTTTTTCCCTCCTCTCTATCTATCTCACTCTCTCTCTCTCCCTCTATTCTCTCTCTCTCTCTCTCTCTCTTCACCTCTCCTCTTCCTCCCCTCTCCCTCCTCTCTCTATCTCTCTCTCTCTCTTCTCTCTCTCTCAAAAAAGGGACCGAGAAGTAGTAGTAGTTGACCATGAAGATTGGACCCCCGACAACAGGACAGAAAGAGTTAGCGCGGAGAGAGAGACGAGGAGGAGAGAGAGAAGAGAGAAGAGATCGAGGAGAGCAGAGAGGAGAGAGAGAAGGGTGGAGGGACCCAGGACCGGTGAGGAGCTGAGCCCCCCCCCCCCGAGAGAGGGGAGACCCGCCCCCGGACCCCCCACCACCGGAGGTGGGAGAGAAGAGAGAGAAGGAGAGGAGAGAGGAGAGGGAGAGAGATGAGGAGAGTTTCTTCAATAAGGCGATGATGGCCCGCTTTGGAAAGGAGGTATAACAGCATAGAATTTTACAGGTTAAGGAAGTGGTTTCACTACAGAATGGAAAACGCCAAATGGGTAGAGAAACTGCGAAAAAAATTGATTACCACAAAAGCATGACAATATCCCAGACGAATTGTATTTAGATGCTTTATATAAAGAAAAGCGACTTGTGACAATATCTCGCCGTTAAATGGACGTCCTTCGTTCATCTTAGCGCGATCACAAAGTGTCATTCCCACAGCCAATGTTTACTCTCTCTCATAGTGAGAAGGGGATAGTGCAGACGGCAAGCCACCGAAGCTCGTAAAGTAAAACATCGTGAAGGTATGCACCTCGGTCATTGGGGGGAGGTGGCAGGCGTGTGGCATCTGGTGGGGGGCGCGCAGCACCCCACAGGGGGTACACACCCTTCCCCCCGGCCCGGGGGGGGGGGCGGGTGGGAGGGGGGGTGGGGGCTGGCCGGGGCGGGGGGGGGGGGGGGATGGGGGGGGGGAGAGGGGGGGGGGGGGTTTGGGGGTGGCGGGGGGTGGGGGGGGAGGGGGTGGGGCTGGGGGTGGGGGGGGGGGGTGGACGTGAGATTGGGATGCCTCCTTTTTTACTTGTTTGGGGATGAGTTTTGTTGTGTGTGGGTGTTGGGCTTTTGCGAGTTAGTGTGTTGGCCATATACTCTGGGTTGGTTTCATATTACAAGTGAATTTAAGTACGGTCGTTTTTTTTCAAAACATTCGTTTTTGTGAGTGGATTACGCGTAACAGTGCATTAATTATTTACCAATTTACACTTATGGTATCACAATCTATAAGAAAACGTTGCCTTATAATTAAACGCAAAAAGGTTGTGTTTTGCTGTAGGAATATGTTATGCTGTTCACATCAGAGGGGGGCAGTGTCCACCCAGACCACACCCTGGGATGAATTGAGCAACGAGAACCGTATACTGTAGAATCCCCCACACACCCTATCTGACTCTCTGAAGGACGGCGGCTCGCGGGCCCCGCTCGCTCCTTTTTTGACTCCTGGTACTGAAGTAGTAAGACGCTATGCGTGACAGGGGTATGAAGGGAAAAAAGAGTAGAAAATAGGCAGAGAAGAAGGTAAGGAGACCAGACTCACAAGAAGACCAGCCAAGAAGAAATACGGAAGAAAGAAGAAAGGCAAAAGTAGTAGAACGTAGACAGAGAATGCAATGAAACAGACAACACAAGAGGAAAATGCATAATGTAAGGAAGGACGGGTTACTTAAACTGAAATGCGAGAGGAACTGAGCATGCGAAGGTGGAAGGGAGAGACCAGACCCACGGCCAGCGGCGAGCGAGAGAAGAGGACGAGAGGAGAGGGAGGAGCACCGAGCTGACACCCGACAGACCCCGACCCCCCACCTGAAGGACGCCGAGGAGGGAGGGAGACGCAGGAGGAGACGACGACAGAGAGGGAGAGAGTGCGAGAGAGGGGAGAGAGAGAGAGGGGGGAGGGGAGGAAGAGTGCGGAGGGTGGGAGAGCCAGAGAAGAGGGAGGGGAAGGAGAATGAAGGAGAGAAGGAACGAGGGAGAGAGGAGAGGAGGAGGGATGAGTGAGAGAGAGGGGACTAGGGAGGTGGAGAGAGCTGTACGGAGCGAGAGGATTCGCGGAGAAGGGGATTAGGACCCGATGTGAGGAGAGAGGAGGAGTCGGAGAGTGGGATGAGAGGGGGATGAGAAGCGGAGTGAGCGTCTGGTGATGGAGGTGAGAGGGAGGGGACGAGGGGGGAGGGTGTTTGGAGAGAGGAGAGTGCGGAGAGAGGGGTGAGGGAGGGAGGGAGAAGAGGAGGGGAGAAGGGGGGGGGGAGGAGGGGGGAGAGGAAGAGCAGGGGGAAAGGGAGGGATAGTGAGAGAGAGAAGAGGGGAGGGGGGGGGGAGAGGAGAGGGGATGAAGAGAGGGAGGGAGGGGAGGGCAAAGGGGGGGTCGGAGGGGGGGGATGAGGGGGCAGAGGGGGGGAAGAGGGAGGGAGGGGAGGAGGGAGGAATGGAGTGGGAGATGCTTTTGGAGGGGGAAGGGGGGGGGGCGGAGAGGGGAGAGGGGAGGAGGGGGGAGATGGGGAGAGGGGGGGAGGAGAGGGAGGGGAGAGTGGAGGGGAGAGTGGGACCTGTGAAGGAGGGGGGGGGGGGGAGGGAGAGGAGAGGGGGAGAGGGGGGAGGAGGGGTGAGAGGGGGAAGGGGAGATGAGAGAGAGGGGGGGAGCGGCGGGGACGGGTAGGTGGGGGAGGGTGGGAGAGGGAGAGAGTCGAGGTGGGGGGGAGGTGGGAGACCAGCAGACAGACAGAGAGGGATTTTAGGGGGGGAGGGAGGGGGAGGGTGGGAGGGAGAGGGGGAGGAGGGGGGAAGAGGGAGGGGAGAGGGAGAGGGGAGGGAGAGAGAGGAGGAGGGAGTGGGATCTGTGGGTCGAGAGAGAGTTGTGGAGCGTTTCCGTCTTCAGCAGAGGGGACTCACACCAGGAGGAGAGCGAGTAGTTTTGTGCCTACAGTCGAGTCTGGTGCAGAGACAGTGTTTTTTGAGATGTGGAGGAAGAAAGAGCCAGAGAAGGTAAAACTCACTTGTATAGTGTTAGTCTCAGGAGGACGGAAGGGATTTTGAGAGTGGGATTTTTTTTGATTGTTGGTGTTGTTGTAGGAGAGCCCAGTCTGGACAGGACGACAGACAAAAAGGACAGACAGACAGCCAGTCAGGTTGGGGGACAGAGAGGAGAGAGAGCAGGGGAGGTTTGAGGAGAGAGCACCACCCACCGAGAGATGAGGAGCAGAGAAGGAGAGAAAGTAAACGAATACAAAAGCCACAGAAGGCATAGTTGGGAAACAGCCGGGAGTGGTCACACTGACGCCTGTGGGCCCCTTATGCTAACAGCTGACTGTAAGCCACAGCAATGCACTCTCCCTCGCGGATGTAACCTGTTCATTCTTTCCCACAGCCGTGCACATGGCTCGAGTTCGTCATAGTTCCAGCTTGCGCGCGCCTCCAGCAAAATTCCAACGCACTGGAAGTTACTGTTTACTCTCTCTCTCTCTCTCTCTCTCTCTCTCTCTCTCTCTCTCTCTCTCTCTCTCTCTCTCTCTCTCTCTCTCTCTCTCCAGAGAAAATGGACATATAACGCAATATAATGCATGTTGTAAATGTATATAAGTATTGAAGTATTCATTTCTCTACACGATTAAGTTCACTTTTGCATTTACAGATATTGCTTGCAGAGCCAAAAATGCATTGCTATGTATCATGAAGAAAATTGTCGATGGTTAACAATGAATCTTGCCTTGTTTTTGAAACTGTTTGATGCTAAAATCCAGCCTATGCTACAATGTGGGGCTGAACTGTGGGGTCTTGATGCTGCAGCTGCACAATGCAAAAAGGTTTATTTATTTGCTTTAAAAAAAAGTTTTTGGGTGTCTCACCACAAACCCGGAATGATCTTGTGTATGGTGAGACTGACAGATACCCCATATCTTTGCACTCCACTGTTAAATGCGTCAAGTACTGGCTAAAACTAATTCAGATGGATGAGCATAGACTGCCTCATAAAGCGAATAAAATGCTATTAGAACTAGATAATAGAGGCAAGATGAACTGGGAGTCGCATGTTAGAGCGAAAATATACGAATATGGTTTTGGGTCTGTATGGCTTAACCAAGGTGTCGGAGATATGAACAGTTTTGTCTGTACGTTTAAAGAAAGACTTATTGACTGTAGATGGCAAGACTAGAATTTCCATGTTCAAAATAGTAACAGGTTTAGTTTTTATAGAACATTTAATGATGTGCATTCTCTCCAAATGTACATGTCAATGCGTATGGACAGGCACCTGAAGTTTATAATGACTAAGTTTAGAACTGGAGCGTCTGATATTTTTGTTCATCATTATCGTTATGAACAAATCAATAACTCTGATCTGTTATGTCCATTATGTCGAAATCAAGAGAAAATGAAGCATTTTGCATTAACTAGTCCAGAATTACAAGATTTAAGAGGAAAATTCATTCCACGGAAATTTGCACAAAGACCTTGCCTGTTCAGACTTGTCTTGTAATGTCATCTAAGAATGAAAGCATTGGCAAACAGTTCGCAGTTTATTATATAAACTTTCAAAAGGCGAAGTGTTTATGCAATGTAATTATTATATTGAATCTGGTGATGGGGCTTTATTATGTTTCATGTATATCCCCCTTCTGAGGGGCAAAGGCCTATAAGAATAAAAAACATCTGACTCTGAGAGAGAGAGAGAGAGAGAGAGAGAGAGAGAGAGAGAGAGAGAGAGAGAGAGAGAGAGAGAGAGAGAGAGAGAATGCTAGCTGTAGCCTTGCAAAACCGAAAAAAAAAAAAAAAAAAAATGAGACAGAGAGAGGAGAGAGAGAGAGAGAGAGAGAGGGGGGGGAAAAGAGAGAGTGTATGTGTGTGAAAGAGAGAGAGAGATGCTGAAAAATACTATGCCATTGCAAAACCGAAAAAAAAAAAAAAAATGAACCCGTAAACATTTGGAAGGTACTCCGGAGAACGAGCACCTCTGCCGACGTCAAACGGATCCTGGAAGGGTCCTTCGATCCAGATCGGCACCGAACTGTTAGGGAAAAAAAAAAAAATGCATACTTACCGTAACAGAGGATGGGAAAAGTAAAAGTAAGGGGAAGAATACGAAAAAAAAAAAGGAACAAAAGAAGGAAAATGGGACAAGTAGAAAAGCTGTCATGCTTCCTTTTGAAGCTCTGTGAGCAAGTCAATCCATGAGTTAAAACACATTATTATTTTTTCTGTCAATCCATGAGTTAAAACACAATTGTTTTTTTTCTTCTGTCAATCCATGAGTTAAAACACAATTATATTTTTACTGTCAGAGGAAGTACTAAAAGGTACACAATGAAGGAGTCACTTCCCATGTAATGTTTAGTGCGACATGGAATATACAAAATGTCAATATTCATGTTATTAGAAAGCGTTGATATTCAATGAAATTATATATGCATTGCAGACAATAATCCTTTCATAAACGGTGATTCATAGTGTTCATATTCGGTGGGGGAAAATTGCAATAACATTGTGTGAAAAGATTCTGGGTCCTCTCTGTCATTTGGATGTACACAAAATGTAATGGGTTGATCCTTGATCTACATGTTCCTTTACACAAAAAAATGTAATGGGTTTATCCTTGATCTATATGTTCCTTTAAACTACGTTTCGTTAAATTTGATTTGCTAAATTGTTTGTTTCAGTCTTGCCGACTGACAGGCAAACAAATAAACCAGCAGGGCGAAAACATAACCTCCTGGAACAACAGGTATAAGTAACAATATACTTATTAAATACAAACATAAGTAAATGAAGAATTGTGCAACTAACACATTTCTCTCAGAGGTTTATAGTGTTTTTCCACACACGAAACATAATGAAGAATTTTCTTTCCTTCGTAATAATTCAACTCAAAAGCCACACAAAGAAAAGGAAGGAGAAGAAGAAGAAAGTGCAAAAACCACCTGGTGAATGCCAACCAACGTGGACAAAATGATGAAATGCCACATAACCACCTGGACAAAATGGGAATGCCAAATGACGTGGAAAATGCCAACAACATAACCACCTGGACAAAAATATGGGACAAATGCCAACATAACACACTGGACAAAATGGGTGAATGCCAACATAACCACGTGGACAAAATGGTGAATGCAAACATAACACGTGGACAAAATGATGATGCAACATAACCACGTGGACAAAATGATGGATGCTAACATAACCACCTGGAGCCGTGGCGTTGAATAACGATACCAATGAATACAGAAATGAATAAATGAAGGAATGTGCCACTAACAGATTTCTTTCGTGGCTTTATCTTGAATCCACAAACGAAAAAATAATGAAGATTTTTTTAATCTTTCAACATAATTCTAATGAAAACCAAACCAAAACAAAAAAAAAATAAATAAAAAAAAAAAAGAAAAAAAAAAGAGAGAGAGAGAGAGAGAGAAAAAAAAAAGAAAGAAAAGCGGACAGTTAGAAAAAATCGCCTCCGCCAATGGCATGTTAACGAAAAACGGATCGCCATCCGTTGACTAAAACAATGTCGTCTGTCTGTAGGCGGAGTAAAGGGCAGGTAAGGAGCACAAAACAAAGGACTTCATCTGTAGATGTTTCTGATTGTAGGTAAGGCGCACAAAACAAAAAGACTTCATCTGTAGATGTTTCTGATTGTAGGTAAGGCGCACAAAACAAAGGACTTCATCTGTAGATGTTTCTGATTGTAGGTAAGGCGCACAAAACAAAGGACTTCATCTGTAGATGTTTCTGATTGTAGGTAAGGCGCACAAAAACAAAGGACTTCATCTGTAGATGTTTCTGATTGTAGGTAAGGCGCACAAAACAAAGGACTTCATCTGTAGATGTTTCTGATTGTAGGTAAGGCACAAAACAAAGGACTTCATCTGTAGATGTTTCTGATTGTAGGGCGCACTTTCATCTGTAGATGTTTCTGATTGTAGGTAAGGCGCACAAAACAAAGGACTTCATCTGTATGTTTCTGATTGTAGGTAAGGCGCACAAAACAAAGGACTTCATCTGTAGATGTTTCTGATTGATAGGGTAAGGCGCACAAAACAAAGGACTTCATCTGTAGATGTTTCTAACTGTGGTGCATGGAAAAAAAACAAGGGCGGTACGTGATGAAATTTATTTCCCTTCGGACATAAGGCCGACATTTATTTTGTTTGTGATTAAGACTGTGTGTATTTTGCAACGGAAAGAAACTGAAAAGATTATGTAATTCTTGTATTTGGTTCTCATCTTTATTTTTTTTTTTTTTTTCACTTTTTGTAACATAACATTTTGATTAGCACAGAATTTGTCGGATTATGACATTCCCTAAATTTGTAAAAACTCCTCCGCGACTGGAAGCAATCAACAGCTCACTCACGTGAAGTCTGGGGTGTCACGATCATTTCCGAATACACATAGGACGACGTTATAGATGACGGCAAAAGTAACGCAGAAGTCAGATCCTCATTTCATGGCGGAAGAAAGTCATGATTGGTATGTACATGGAAACCACGCTTGTGTGGGTCCGGAT
>JADBJO010026193.1:0-10000 GCA_016801955.1 Conus betulinus | reverse complement strand
CTGACGGTGGCAATGTAAGGCTGGATCCGCTGTTACCTCACTGAGCTCTTCCCTAGTTGGAATGGGTCAGCTCCATACTTCCTCTGCTTGCAGAAGGTGAGTGTGAGTGTGTGTGTGTGTGTGTGTGTGTGTGTGTGTGTGTGTGTGTGTGTGTGGTGGTGGGGGGGGGGGGGGGGGGGGGGAGTGGATGTAGGGGTGTGCTTGCGCTCTTGGTCTTGTGGTCTTTCTTTGTGGTATGGGAAAGATTTGTTTTGTAACCTCCCCTAGAACAAGGAACAAGCAGGGGTGGTATGAGCAGGGGTAATATCAAGCAGAGGTAATATCGAAATATTGAGCAGGTGGAATATCGGACAGGGTGGAGACTATCAGCAGCGACAAGCAAGAGTCAGGGGGGGGGGGGGGGGGGGGTATTGAGCTGGAGGAGTATTGAATCACTTCCGTCTGGTACAGACTGTGTGAAAAGAGGGGGCCACTGTGTTGCACTTGGTCACACAGCAGCATCTGCACACCCTCCCCTATGCACACCCTACACACACACACACACACACACACACACACACACACACACCACACACACACAGTGGGCAGGCTGGCTGGCATAAAGTTGGTATTGGGTTAGTTACAGGCAAGTTCTGTAAGGGAAACAGAAGGTTCCAGATTCAGAGTACAAAATGCTTTGTTTTAATAATCTAGTTAGTTGATTGGATTATGATTAAATATTACAGGTGACATTTGAAATACATTAGATTAAAACAGGACATATATGCATTATGTTTAATAAGGGATGTTATGCTGAGGGGAAGAATAATCTTTATGGTTAAAGAAACAGAATACTGTTTTACCTTTAAGGCATAGGTGCATGTTTGGTGAAAAGATTTTACTGTATGAATAATGTAGACAACAGTAGTACTCTGGGCAGAACTATCAAGTTAGAACTAGAGTCCTATGGTGGAATGCAGGGATTTGGAGAAAAGTACAAATTTCAAATTTTGCTCGAAATGAATATCTGTAACTGTTTGTGTGCTCTCTCTATCCTCTGTCTGTCTGTCTGTCTTCCCCCCCCCCCCCCCCCATCTCTGTCTGTAAGAGTTTTTAACTAGGTGTCTGTCTTTCTGCCTGTCAGTTTGTTCATCTCTTTTTCTTGAATACAATTTGAACTCATTACATAAACTACCCATGGTGAAATTGTTTGCATTTATTGAGATTTGATATTTCGTTGCATTTGAATTTTATTTCTGTTTGTGGATTATTTGATTTTTGGTTCGACTTCACATTACTTGGGGAAGTTTGGCATGTGATATAAAAAAAAAAACTGTGACTCAAGTTAAAATCTACATAATCTCTCTCTCTCTCTCTCTCTCTCTCTCTCTCTCTCTCTTTTGATGCCAGTATGTGTGTTTGTCGAAAATGTACAAAAACATAAGCATGAAAATGAATACACGTTAGTTTGTTTTTATATTTTCATCATTTTATGTTGCAAGGCTGATTGGTGTGTATAAGGTTTAAACAGAAATTTGTTGTTGAACCCCCCCCCCCCCCCCCCCCCCCCCCCCTTTCATTTTCCAAATGTGGCAAGTCTGAGTATGTCTCTTTTTTTTCTGGTCATGTGACAGGTTCTTCACTTTTGAAAAATTTCTTTCAGGTTTTTTTTTTTTCTTCTTTAGGCTGAACAAATCTGAATTGCTCTCTAAAAATGCATTTTCATCTCTCTGACACACACACACACACACACACACACACACACACACACACACACACACACACACAAGCTATATTTAGTTTGCTTTAAATTGTTTTTCGTTTATACATGTCTGTGAATGAGTGGATGAAAACCAACAATTGTATAGAGATTGTGTCTCGGTCACAGTAGGGTTGAAAGGCATTATTTAATGATGTCGCCAACATGCTGTCATGGGATCAGCTCAATGCTTGTCGAAATTAATTGAAATAATGTATGTATTTCAGTTCCAGACTTGGTGCTTTCCACATTAAACAACAGCCTGCTGGCAAACACTCCAAGACAGAATATGGAATCCATGGGAACTGCACTTCAATGTCTCAGGTAGATCTAGGTAAATCTCAGCAAACTCAAAATTTCTCCCTCCAGTAAATCTGTTATAACTTTTTTTAAACTCCATTTTTCATACAACCAATAATAGACAAACAGGCTTGTAAAGTTTACGAGACTGTGCCATATCTACACAAAAAACGTTTTGAGCAAATTGTCATTTCCAGATGTTCTCAAAAGGCATTTCCATTCAAAACTGCCCCAAAGGCATTTTCGGATGTATCTCACAAAACTGGTGTCTTTTCATGACGCTGTCATGAGGGAAAACTTGCCCAAATCCTGCTTCCTTCTCCCCCCTCTCCCGCCCTGTTCAGAATATTTTTCACTTCATGTATCTTTGAGACATGCTCATCCCTCACCTGGAAAATGATGCAAGAAATGAAACCTTGCACACAATGGGTCCCTTAAACTTGCTGTGTAAGCATCCTTCAGTCTTCATGTGGGGCATATTGTGTTTCTCTGGCCAGGTGGCAGGTTCTTCACTTTCCAGAATTTCATTCTGTTTTTTTTTTTTTTTTATTATTATTTATACAGACCAAACCTGCATTGCCTTTTATAATGTGTTTTCATCACACACAAAAAAGTGATATTCAGTCTGCTTTTGTTTTCATTATACTTGTCTATGAATATGACTCATTTGTTTCAGCTTATATTGTCTTCCATTTAAAGCATTCAGTAAATGTCTGTCCTTCTGTATAGTTTAAACAACTGCAGTGATGTGTTGTATAAGTCATAATGATTGTCGTAGCAGTGTATTTATCTGTTGGAAAAAGAATGGGAAGAATGGAACCCAGCTACTGATCTAGCAGAGTTTCATCCACATAATGCCATAATGGAGATATCTTTGAGAATGTTGCTTAGCTTTCCTGTCAAAAACTGCAGGTGCCTGTATCTCACAGGCCTTGTTGATGCCAGATTCTGTGGCCCTTCATGCCTTAGTATGGGATTCCCCTTAAAATTCTGAAAAAAAAAAGAAGGAAGGAAAAAAACCCCAGTATATCTTGATTTTTATCAGGTTTTTACGTTGTTTTGTTTTGTTTTTTTTTGCTATACACAATGGATGAAAATCATTTATTGTATTGAGATTGTGTCTCAGTCACAGTAGGGCTGAAAGGCATTATTAAATGATGTCACAAAGATGCTGCTATGGGGTCAGCTCAATGCCTATGTAAATGAATCAAAACAATGTATGTCTTTTGTTCCAGACTCGATGCCTTCAACGATAAGCAGCACCCTGCAGGTAAACAACTCAAGACAGAAAATGGACTCCTTGGGAACTGCGCTTCAGTGATGTGTCAGGTAAATCTCGGCGGACTACAGCCCTGTTCAGTAGATCTCTTCCCTCATATCTTCACCTGGAAAATTGTGCAAGAAGCAGGTAGCGACAGCTGTCAGCGATCTGACCACGCACCCAGCGGAAAGTGCAAATTCTACTCATGTTCTGAAGTGTCTCATTCAACAAACCATGCACCTACAGACACAAAACTTGCTGCGAAGTAAAGAGGAATGTTTCTACTGTGAAATCTGTTACATTTGTTTTATTGCTTGTGAGGAGCGAATTAGGAAAACGCCGAAATAAAAATAAGAAAGTTTTGTGTGTTTTCGCGCACCCTGGCATACGATTCGTGCTGAAGTCTGGAAACAGTTTGTCAACTCAGTCACGTAGGACATTTCCTATGCAACCTACACTTTCAAAAATAGTATCATTGGAAAGCTAAGATCATGCTCTTTAAAATGATATACTGTGAGACTCAAATTTTAATCAATCATTTGATGTTTTTAACACACAACATACATTGGACTCGGAAAGCTCAGATTTTTTTCTTTCCAGTGGTATGCAAATGAGGCAGGCATGTACAAAACTCAGGGATTTTGCCTTCACACTGAAAAGCGAGGGCGCCCATTGGTCACTTGAGAAAGTCAAACTCGCACAATGCGTGTCACTGAGGCTGACAGCTGGACGCACAATATTGACAGAATTCTGATTTTTCTAGTTGAGTTATCCCGGAAGTAAAGTTAGGATTATGCGTTTTGAGTTCCAATTCTTCATGTAAGAAAAAAAAAATAAGTAGTTCTATTTGGTAAAAAGTGTTTATTTCGTTGCCACTCATATCAAACGATTCCCAGTCAGCAGATTCAACCTTGACTGAGCCAGTGCTAAAGAGGGGTCTCTTGAGATGTATTCTATTAACAAACTCTAGTTTTGTCACCCAAAAATTTCATACATAGCTTGTTTTTGTAATTGAACAAAAATTATGGTTTTTGAGTTTCGCAAATGTGATATGCATTTTTATATTTTTTGAAATATATTTTCTTGTGAATGAAGTTATGCCATGGGAAGTCACTCTAAAATTGTTTTATCAGGTCGTCTGCTCAGAGATGGAGACCATAAGTATGCATAATTTTGATATATAGGTATAAGAGAAATAAAATGAAAAAGAAGAACATAGTAAAAGCATATCTGAATTTTTTTGAAGGAATTAGATGGAAATTTGTTTTCACTACAGTAAAATTATATCTGCTTTTGGATATGCAGCGTACCTGTCTTACTTATCAACTATGAAAAATGCCAATGAACAGTTGTGCAAGGTCTTTTCATCAAATTGCTTGAAATTATGCTTTTCACTCCACACACATACACACACGAGTCTCATTCACACACGTGTACACATGTGCGCACGCACACTCAGAGACACACACACACACACACACACACACACACACATGCATATTGAGTTTTAACATTCAGCAGTTTTATGTACATGATATAAACAGGAGACAACAGAAGAAAACACAAAACAAAACAGAACAAAACAAAAGAAGTTAAAGAAAGAAAGCAGGAAAAAGAAGGAAAAGAAAAACAAGCTTTAAACTGCCACTGTGTGTGTGTGTGTGTGTGTGTGTGTGTGTGTGTGTGCACGCGCACGTGTGGAAGATTTCATTATGGATTATGACTCGCATTTTAGATCTGTGTTTAGCACACACAGAAGAAGCTGTCAGAGTGTGCTTGTGTGTGTGTGCATGTGCGTGTGTGTGAACATATGTGCTGATAATTGTGTATTTTGCAGTCTTTCAATAGCAAACTGCTGTTAGGAAAATCATAACTCTGAAACATTCAAAAGAAGGGATGTGTGATTGTGTATTTGGACATTACTCTTTCTGTCGCAACATACGAGTTTTGATCTAGTAGCTAGTGAGTTACTGACATTTAACACATTGAAATGTTCGGTAACCCCAACCCCATCCTCCCCTAAAACAGCACCACACACACACACACACACACACACACACAGATATATAGAGAGGGATATAGATCATCATATTCTTTTGACGCTTAGCATATCCTGAAAATTAACAAGAATTGTACCATCTTACATGTACGTGAATCTCATTTGAATCATTCAAATGGTTTAAAAGATTTTTTTTTCTGACCATCTTTAGTTATTTCATGTTGCCAATGTCTGCACCAGTAACCCGGTTTTTACTGAAATTTGAAAGCTATTTTTGACATGAAAATATCTTTGGATCAATGAGAAAACTGTTGAAATGGAATACAAAGCATTTTGTGTCAAAGCACAATTAAGACTGTCCTTGTACTATTGTAGTTGGTGAGCTATGGACAATGCAATGTGTCAAATGCATGATGTCAACATGTTGCGTATTGAATTGTTCAGTAAAGAAAATATGTATGAAATTATCACATTCCGTAATATGGACTGTACACTTATGTTAAATAAGAAGCATTGCTCTGTCTTCCATGTGCCAAAATTTCATTGAAATCTGTCAGACAGTTCAAAAGTTATGTTTCTTCTAATCTTGGTGTATATGATGCTGATCATGTCTGCAACTGACAGATTTGCATTTCTCTGAAGTTTGAAGGCTGGGTTTACCATGAAAATATATTCAGATCAGTGAGAAAAAAAAAATAGTGCATAAATACATCTATAGGAAAGTCAAACTGCATATACCGACTCTCTTCAATGGTATTGCTCTGAAAAAATGGTCATGCCCTCAATATGGCTCTCAGTCCAATTTCAAACCCATCTCAAATTGAGATTTTTTTTAAAAAACTTTGTCTCGTATATGCTTTTTTAAATAAAGCAAATTTTTTGCTTGAAATTTGGAACACAGCTTTCCCAGTATTGGAAATGCTGTCCTTTTAAGACTGGATTTGGCAGTGAAAGCAAATTATGATTTTGGAGTGGCTAAAAATGGCCGTATTTCACTTTGGGGATCATTTTTCCCCACCCCCCTGTCTTTCAACGGCCATAACTCCGGACTTAATGAAGATATTCACTTACTCTTTTTTTGTGAATTGTAAGCTTTTTGTAAGTGTAAGAACATGAAAAAGTTATTTCTCCTTCAAAGATTTCCAGACCTAATGAAGATATTTAACTTACTTTTTTGTGAAATGTTAGGGTTTTTTTTAAGTTGTTTAAGAATATAAAAACAATTAAGTTATTTTTCCCTTCAAAGATTTTAGCTGCCACTCACTACCTACAAGACATGAAACCTGGCACATGATGGGTCCGTTAAACTTGCTGTGTGAGCATTCATTCACTGTTCATGTGGGGTATGTCTCTTTTTATCTGGTCATGTGGCAGGTTCTTAACTTTCGAAGAATTTCGTACTTGTTTTTTTTTTTTTTTGTTTGTTTGTTTTTTTAGGCTGACCAAACCTGAATTGCCTTTTGTAATGCGTTTTCATCACACACGAAAAAAGCTATATTCCGACTGCTTTTGTTTTCATTGTACATATCTATGAATATTGGACTTTCTTTCAGCTTAATCTGTCTTCCAATTTAAGCATTCAATAAATTGTTATCCTTCTGTAAACCGGCTGCAGTGATGTGTCACATATAATGACAATAATGATCATAGTAGTATATTTATCTATTGACAAAAGAAATTGTGGGATTCATCAGTCACTGAGGTGTAAAGTTTAGCATCACAAACTTGCAGGGTGGAAGTGGCAGGTTCAGTTGTTGAGGGAAGCATTCATTTGTTGGATTTTTTCTTCCTGGCTAGGCCTTGCCCAGAAAGGAGAGTGCCATGGACTCTGATGGGAAGAATGGAACCATGTACTGATCTAGCATCGTTTCATCCACGTAATGGACATATCCTAAGGAATGTTGCCTAGCTTTCCTGCCCAGCTGCCTTTCTCCCAGTGTAAATCTGGCTCTCGTCTTTCAGGAGAGCTGCTGCTTTTGGTGCAAGGTACTGTTCATCATTGAGGACCTCTGTCAGATTCCACAGTTTCTGTGTGTCTTTCTCCATGTTGAGGGCACCTGTCTTCTCCAGCCATGACTTGCGAGCTTCTTTGAATTTCTGCTCATCAAGGGCGGTCTTTGTCCTTCAGTAAAAAGTGTTGTTCTCTGTGGAGGGAGTTTGCTCTAATTAGGAAGAAACGGAAAGGTGTCATATGGAATGGGAGAGGAAGAATGTCAAGAAAGTAGGCAAGGAATCAACTGCATGATCTTGCACTGTGCTGGCAGTCAAGGCTCTACACCTGGTAAGTTTTTTTGTGAGTTAGTCTGCTCCAAAGAGGACTGGTTCTGACATGAATGGTCATTGTTGTTAGGGGGGTCACCGGCATGTCCTGCACTTTAGTGACATTTGCAAGCAATGGAAGTTTGCACAGTTAATGCCGGTCTTTCGGCACACACTAAATTACAGGAACCTATTCTAATGGCTATTTTCACTATGCTATAGCTTCTTTTACTAACAGAAAGATTTGTTTCTGTATTTCTTGATTAGGAGAAGTTCCTTTCTAGAAAGGCATGAGCTTGCTAGCCAAGTTCAACATAATGACATAACGATAACCTCAAAGATCATTCCATTGGTAATCTTTCACCGAATTAATGAATAAGCGAAAATCGAAAAGAAAAATAAGGTTTTGAGTTTAGTGCGCAATACAGATAAGGAAATGACAGAGGGGTATTAACTTTCTTTGAAAATGAATCAATTGATTTCAACAGCATGGAGACAGTGACATTGCAGTTTGAATGTTAAAAGTGTGCAGTCTGAAAGTTGCAACTGTGCCTGTGTGTATGTGGCCTTTGCAACTACTTTGTCTTATGGTGCAACATTAAAAAAGTGTGTATATGTCTTTTGCAACTACTTTGTCTTAAGGTGTAACATTAAAAAAGTGTGTATGTGTCCTCATGTGGCCTTTGGAACTACTTTGTCTTATGGCGCAACATTAAAAAAGAAAAGTCAGTGTTTTGGAAATTGTTGAGTTCCCTTTTGCATGAATTGATATTTGTGTGTGCCATCCACCATCCCCGACCACCAACCCTACTGGGTATTTTGCTTTATATACCTCAATTGCTGAATTGCTGTGACTGAACTCACTCCCAACTTGTAACTCAGTCATGTCTTGCATGCATTTTGTGAAAAGAACAGAACAGGACAGGATGCAAGGCAAGAGAGAGAGAGAAATGATGTTTGTGTGTGCCATCCACCATCCCCGACCACCAACCCTACTGGTTAACAGGACAGGATGCAAGGCAAGAGGACTGAGAAATGATGTTTGTGTGTGCCATCCAGCATCCCCGACCACCAACCCTACTGGTTATTTTGCTTATATACCTCAATTGCTGTGAACTGAACTCACATCCAGCTTGTAACTCAGCTCACCAGGTCATGTCTTGCATGCATTTTGTGAAGAGACCAGGACAGGATGAGTGTGTTTTCAGGTCACAGCAGTAAACAATGTAACCAGGAGAGTTGGGAAGAGTGGGTGGCTTGCACATGAATCATATTCTGACAAGTCAAAAATCAGGCAACAAATCTTTTCTGCAGTTTCATGTTTGTTGTTCATTTTAGCATGAATGACTTCCACATCCACAGAGCATCCATCAACATGGTGAAAACCATTATTGCTTTGGCACAGCAGAGACAGCAGTATAACTCTTCTAAAAGCCATAGTCAATAACACAGACATTTTATCAGACATACCATAAAAAAACAACTGACCTGAACCAAGGTGGAGGAAAAACAGTCATCAGTGAACATCAATGAACATACCTGAGAGTCAAGATATCTTGCAATACCAATACACGCTTTCCAGAAGCTTCTGCTCATTACCAATTTCCACATGGCCACCATTCATCCCACCACTGACCAATCCTCAATCATTATCAGCAACAGTATGACCAGGGCCTCCCACTGCCAGACAACCAAAGCAAGATTTTTTTTCTGCCCCCCAAACATCAGTCTTAATGTTGAGGATGACAGAGCCATTGCTCTTATTTTGCACTTGGACCAAATCTGGAAACGTGTTTCCTTTAGTACAGGAATATGACTCCTGCCTACACCTGCACCACAGTAATGTATGTGTAATTAAACTGAACTTGACCACAGTCAATATCTCATGGAATAAAACATGCAAACAGCTTCAAAGAACCAGACCTCACAATCCTGTGACTTGAATATTTGCACTGTGTGACTTCAACATCACGACAGACTGAAAGACAGGTTGTTCTCCCCTAGGACAGTGCGTCACCACAGTACGACACATTTTCCTTTCTTGGCCCAATGAAGTGCAATTCTTTGGTCGGAAACCATTCCCCTGCTGCCATGGGGCTGTTGACATGCCTGAATGACATACTTCCCCACAGAACCTTGGCTGACTGTCTCAGCCGGAAGACTGGTGGTAGGTCAAGTAGGGAGAAAACCAGCATCTTGCCTTTCACTATTACAGTTAGCTGGCAAGTGCAGAAGGCATTAACTACTTCCTGCTGATGTGTTTGTCTCTCTCCTTCACAGGCTGGCTGCTGACAACCAGATGGTTCGCTGTGGGCTGTCTGCACCCACACACACTGCAGCACACACAACTGACAACCAGATGGTTTCGCTGTGGGCTGTCTGCCACACACAGCTGACAACCAGATGGTTCGCTGCGGGCTGTCTGCCACACACAGCTGACAAC
>JADBJO010026192.1:15000-22798 GCA_016801955.1 Conus betulinus | reverse complement strand
TGTTCAAAATTAGGTACGTACTTTGTCATATTCATTTTACTGTTTGGCTGTTATACATGCTAATTTTTGTACGTTGGGGTACATTTCCAGATATTTCCCAAGCTCAGCCCACCTCCCACCCCCCACTCTCTCCCCCTTCCCCTCATTGTTATTTTTTTTTTTTTTATTTATTTTATTAGTTTATTTTGTTTTATTATTGTTTATGTTTTTTTTAATGTTCATTTCTCTTCTATTTTCACTCGATGTTCATTATGATTGCATGACCGCCTTGTTTGCTTGTTTGCTTTCTACATTATTTCATTTCACTGCATGTTGTAGTCCCTACTCAGGGCGAGGACTGGATGTAAAAAAGTACGTCAGTGCTTTATCTATTATATCCTCGTAAATAAAGAATTTGTCTTTATGTCTGTTCACGTGCGGGTGTCTGTGTGTGGGTTGGTGTGTGTGGTGGTGTGGTGGTGCATGCGCGCGCGCCGCGTGCGTGCGTGCGTGCGTGTGTGTGTGTGGTGTGTGTGTGTGGCCGTGCGTGCGGGCGTGGCGATGGCATGTGTGCATCGTGTGTGTGTGTGTGTGCGTGCGTGCGGTGACGTGGGTGTGTTGTGTTGGTGTGTGTGTGTGTGTGTGGGTAGTCGTCTGTACGAGTTCTGCCGAATTCTCCTACTTCAGTTCAGGTGCCTACAAATTTCATCGTCAATGCCATTTGAGCGAGATGTTGATTTAATTTGGTCACCTATCTTTCTCTTTTCCATTCAAGCTGCCTCTGATCACGGTCATGGGAAAACGTTTAAGTGGAGCAGCCGACTCCTTTTCCCTCATTGCCTTGTGACCTTCGTGTCCCATCGGCGCGTCAGTCAGTCGGTCGATCAAGGTGGTATGTTTATTGAACGTATTGGTCATCGCCAGATTATATTAGACTAGAGAATTAAATCCTAAATAAAATGTTGTTTTGGTATCCACGGCGTCTAAAATATACTGGAGTTGGCGCTTGTATTTTTTTTACCCTCCTTCCAAACGGTGATGAAACTGCCAGAAATGAGTGACTGTTGTGTCGTCATCAAGTGACTCACAACATTGTTTGCCCTTCAGTTTCTTTTGCTTTATATATTATATATAAATATATATAGATATAGGCACTGTTTAGAAAACTGTTTCTGTTTCTGATTCTGTCTGGTTTTGGATCATGGGCAGGTGTCTTCTTTCTGTCTGTCAAAAATTCTCACCGCCTTACATTTCTTTATCCAAATATGTCTCTGCGCGCCTGTTCCACCAAGGGTGAACGATTTTTTTAGTTTTAGATGTGTGTGTGTTGTGTTGAGCGCGCGCGCGTGTGGGTTGCATGTGCGTTTCTGCACGTGCGTGTGGTGCGGTGCGTTGCGAGGCGAGTGCGTGAGTTGCTTGTGTGTGTGTGTGGGTGCGTGCGCAATGTGCGTGCGTGTGGGTGTGTAGTGCGCGTGCGTGCATGCGCGCGTGCATGATGTGTGTGAGGCTGTGCACTTGTGGTGTGTGTCTGCGCGCGCCGAGTCGTTGTGGTTTACCTTCCTACACTACTGATCGACTTTCTGTGATCTATGCTTTCGCTACTGCTCGTATTGGCAAGTTTTCTATGTTTCTTTGTCGATTTTCCGTTTAATGGGCTTCTGTGCACTGAATACGGATGAGCAATGAGCACTTTCCTGTGCGAAGTGCATTTCCGCACTCATCCTGCTTCTGATTTATGGTCCACTGATGCACAAGTCAATAATGGCACTGTCATGTCACTCGCCGTCCTATATAGGTACGAGATGAGGGTCAGTGCCGCTAGAGTATTTCCATCCATCATTTCGCGCAGCACATATTCCTTGAGGACTGGTACCATACTGATCCCAATCTGCAACCGTGCATTAAAGACTCTTCACATAGTGTTACAGAGTCCCGAGATTCATCTTCATTTCCCCTCCCAAACGTCCAACCATTTTTGACGTGAGGCGGGGTTAGGCGTAACTAGCAGGACGATATAGGATGTCCTTATTACCATCTTGGTCTTTCCATTTCGCACACCCTATGTTCACGCGTCCTGCTAAACCTTCCTGGACAATTTTTTTTCCAGTTGTTTTCGGATATCATAGCCTAGTCGTCGTCTCATGTGAGTTTTTTGCTGCTTGCTTGTTTTTTTTGTTTGTTTTTGTTGGTTGGGTGTTAGTGTGTGTGGGGGGTGGTTGGGGGTGTGTGGGGGGGAGCGGGTGGGGGGGCGGGGCGTTGAGATTATGAAGTCATACTAAATATACTGTCCGTGGTTGTCTTTCTAGTTACAGGCAACATAACTTTCACAAAGTCAACGCTAGGCTTATTTTTTTTTTTTTTTTTTTTTTTTTTTATTTTTTTGTTTATTTTTTTTTTTTTTTGATTTTACTTATTCATTTTTTTTTTTTTTTCTTTATTGTTTTTTCCACTTGGTCATACCCTCTTTCTAGTGCTGCAACAGCTTTCATTTACTAATCCTGAAGTCTATCTTGGAGAGGCCTGTTGTCCGCTATTTGTTTTACATGGTTCTACCCTGCTCCCCTTTCTTCTCTCTTTCTCTCTCCCACCTTTTGCTACGCCCGACTGATTATTTTTAAGGGATCCGTGTTTACTGGCCCAACACTTGCACCCGAACGCTCCCCGCTGACTGATCCTCTGACGATCCGCGCTGACGATCCCAGCTGCCCGGGCTCAACTTGAGCAGAACGCCTTTTTTTTTTTTTTTTTTCTCATTTTTTTTTTTTTTTTTTGTTTTTTTTTGTTTTTCTTTTTACTTAAAAAAAAAAAAAATTCTCTGAGTGCTGATAATGCGTACATTGTTTGTTTCTGATAGCGTCTCTCCTGTCCTCGGGAAGGGGCAATGGATTGTCCATGACACAGTCTGGAATCGCTCATTATGTATTAAGTCCGCCAGCGTCTGAATGGTCGTCCCGAGGCCCATACCACATTCATTGACTTCCAGACGCAAATAATAAAACGATAATAGATGCCATTCTAAACCATATTGAAATCGTTTTTCTTGTTTGTTTTGTTTTCATGATCCAAAACTAAAGTTTTAAAGAAACTCTAGGGAGAGCTTGACCCACGAGTAACGTCTACGAGCGAAGAACCGCCCCCTCCCCCCCCCACCGCCCCCACCCCCCCCACCCCCCCCCCCCCCCCCTCCTCCTGCCCCTTCCCCATCTCCCAACGAAACATCAGTCAGTTTCATATGCGTCACAGAACATGGGGTGACAGCGTGATCTCCACGAACTTCAACCTCCACAAACGTGCCATGTGACCTCATGATACCAGATCGGGATCCTTAAGAGGACGTGGCAGTGAGATGGCCCCCTGCCTTGCAATCACTTAATACCAGGGTTTCCATGTCACCGCAGCAGTAACTATTTAGCCATGGACAGCAGCACGATGTCCCACGCCAATCTACAAAAAGGCCAAACAGTATGGCCTTTAGTCAACTACAAGTCGTCTTCTCCTCAATCAGTGTCCTGTGCAAACTCTTGTTTGAGCGTATTATCGTGAGTGCCGTGTCGCAGCATTTTAAGAAACCCACAACATTCTCAATGCAAACCTGAATTGTTTCAGGAAGTAAGCGTCCTGCGAATCCCAAAAAGAACTTCCATCCGAGCCTGGGAGCAAGCGGCAACCGAGTACTGACCGTTTCTGATTCATGTGGGTTTTCCACGGCAGGTGATAAAGCGAGACCACAGTTGTTGCTTGCTATATAAGTTCCATTGCTACTGTGTCAAGGTAACTACTACACATACATGGATCTCCAACTTCCTCAGAAGCTCAGAGTCAGTCAGCTTGTGATGGATAGCCTTTTCACTTATTCCTCCCCGTTGTGTCCAGCAATGAATTCGGGGCAATTCAACATCATCGACACTTGACACCTCGTTGTTCTCCCTGACAATAACATCAATTGACCCTGCTAGACAAAGTCCTTAGTCCCCCACACAAGATTGTTTTGCAGAGACACGACGCTTCGTACGGGGTGATCAAGACCAGCACCAGAGGTTCTGATACCTTCTTCTTTGACTGTGAGGAGATTGGGACAATGGAGACTCATCGTCCTGAAGTTGTCAAACTGCTGACGATCACCCAGAACAGAATGCGACACTCTAGCACTTTGCCAGATCGCTGCACGGTCAGTATCGTCTTGAGAGACAATAACCTCAGCATTCTCATCCACCCAGAGATCAGCTGGGACTACCACATGGAGTGCTATCTGTGCCACGATCCTGGGGGTTCTCAGACTGAAACCCGAAGATCAGCAGCAATCCAGCATCAAGAAGAAACCCCACAAAACCTTCAGTCTGGAATCTTAGGATCCCGAGAAAACTCTTCTTGTACAAGGGACCAAGTTGGAGGCAGGTGCTGAGACCAGGCCGAGCGCGCGTTGTTGTCCTCAACCAATCTACAGGAATACATCAAATGGTCCACCGTCCAATGCACGACTAGAACTGCCGGCAGAGGGCACCAGGCCAAAAGCCCAGGTAGTCCATGGCTGCATGGGATCGGAGTGTAAGCCCATCTGTGAGCACTCGGCAACCCAGTAGTCGCAGGCTCATGGGATCGGCAAAGGGAACCCAGGTAGTCCCAATCTGCATGGGATGGCAAAAGCCAAGTGTCCATGCCTGCATGGGATATCGGCAAAGCCAGGTAGTCCATGCTGCAATAGGGATCGGCAAAGCCTGGTAGTCCATGCTGCATGGGATCGCAAAAGCCTGGCTAGTTCCGATGCTGCTGCATGGGATCGGCAAAGCCTGGTAGTCCATGCTGCATGGGATCGGCAAAGCCTGGTAGTCCATGCTGCATGGGGATCGGGCAAAGCCTGGTAGGTTAAGAAACACCATGCTTGCATGGGATCGGCAAAGCCGGTAGTCCATGCTGCAAATTGGATCGGCAAAGCCAGGTAGTCCATGCTGCAATTGGATCGGTAAAGCCAGGTAGTCCATGCTGCATGGGATCGGCAAAGCCAGGTAGGCCCTGCTGCATGAGATCGGCAAAGCCTGGAAGTCCATGCAGCATTGGTCGTGGTTGCAATGGGATCGGCAAAGCCAGGTAGTCCATGCTGCATGAGATCGGCAAAGCCTGGAAGTCCATGCTGCATGGGATCGGCAAAGCCTTTAGTCCATGCTGCATGGGATCGGCAAAGCCTGGTAGTCCATGCTGCATGGGATCGGCAAGCCAGGAAGTGCATGGGATGGATCGCCAAAGCCAGGTAGTCCATGGTGCTGCATGGGATGTGCAAAGCCAGGTAGTCCATGCTGCATGGCTGGATGGGCAAAGCCTTATCCATTCTGCATGGGCTGCACAGCAACATTTGAATTGCTACCTCTTCAGCAAGCATCGAGGACATGTCACAGCAGCTAAGCCTCTTCAGTTCTACCTCCTCAAAAAAAACAAAATACAGAGACTCCTCATTGCTTCAGAGAGCAATCAGGGAATGGATCGGCCTGCCAACAGAAGCTTTGAAGTGCCACCACTCGTCACACGCCAAACGTGTCAAGGGTTCAAGCCTGAACAATATCACGATCAACATTCCTCACCTCCTCAGCCCTACCCCCCCCCTGCACCCTCCCCTCCCCCTCAACTCTCTGTTCTTGAATCCATTGCCATTGCTGTACAGAAAAACGTGACAACGAAGAACTGGGCTTGACACATTTTCGCGTGTTTCAGAATAAAAGCAAACCTTTTGTTGTGTGAGCGAGGTGCCCCCGGTACATCAGCGTATTGACAGTATGAGCCCTCAATCAGAAGAAAGTGTTTTTCAGCTCTACACTACTCTACACTGACTGTACAGAGGCTACAACTCCATACACTGACTGTTACAGAGGCTACACTCCATACACTACTGAGGGCTACTCTTACACTGACGGTACAGAAGGCCTACACTCATTACTACGGACTGTACAGAGGCTACACTTATTACTCCGACTGTAAGAGAGCTCACACTCCGTCTCTGTACAGAGGGTACACTCCTTACGCTGACTGGTACAGAGGGTACACTCCTTACGCTGAACTGTACAGAGGTACACTCCTGTACGCTGACTGTACAGAGGGGCTTACACTCCTTACGCTGGCTGTACAGAGGCTACACTCCTTAACGCTGCGTACACGCCGACTCGACTACGCCGACTGCAGGCACTCCTTACGCCGACTGTACAGAGCGGCTACACTCCTTACGCCGACTGTACAGAGGCTACACACTCCTTACGCCGACCGTACAGAGGCGGACACTACACTTCCTTACGCCGGACAATTCGTACAGAGGAGGCTGCACTCCTTACGCTGACGGCCGACTGTACAGAAGGCTCCACCTCACCTCCTTACGCCATCCTTACCCGTACAGAGGCTACAGACTTAGGCTGCACTCCTTACGCCCGTGCACTGTACAGAGGACTGTCAACTCCTTACGCCGACCTGTACAGAGGCTACACTCCTTACGTCCGAACTGTACAGAGGCTACACTCCTTACGCCGACTGTACAGAGGCTGCACTCCTTACGCCGACCTGTACAGAGGCTGCAGCTACACTCCTTACGCAGACGCAGTACAGAGGCCTACACACTCCGTACCCGACCTGTACAGAGGCATGCACCATCCTTACTCTGACCGTACAGAGGCTACACTCCTTAAAGACTGACCGTACAGAGGCTATACACTCCTTTACACTGACTGTACAGAAGTCTACACTCCTTACACTGACTGTACAGAGGCTACACTCCTTACACTGACCGTACAGAGGCTACACTCCTTACACTACACCGTACAGACGCTACACTCCTCCCTTACACTGACCGTACAGAGGCTACACTCCTTACACTGACTGTAAAGACGCCAGGCCACATCCAGGCCATGACTCCTGGATGCCCCTCTGCTGTCAGATTTTTTTTGGGGGGTTTTTTTTTTTGACTTACTGGACTCTGACAAACTTCTGGATGGGTGGGCATCTCAAGGTGTTGACTTTCCAAACGAACGCTTTGCCAACGTCTCTATGGGACCCCCTGTTGTAAACTGGGAAACTTTAAGCCTGTTGAAGTTCACTTCTGTTCCTCCTCGACCAGATCCAGCTGAAAACCGCTTTTTCAGCAGTCTCTGCCATTACTTTTAGTGTTCTGGTCCTCTTCCTGTCCAAGGTGTTGGCCGTTCACTAGTCTGCCAACGCCTTGGTTACGAGTCCTTCATTATCATTACCCCCCCCCCCAAGGCAACATGTCGGCCCAGAGGTACCTCATACATACGCAGTCTAACGCCTTTTCAAAGTGGATGAAGACATGGAAGATGTATTGCTGGTGCTGACTGTATTTTTCACGCAGAACTCGGGAGGTTTTCAAATTTGTTCTGTGTACTCCTTCCGCGTCTGAGGCCAGCTCGTTCCCTCCGTGAATAGTCTCTACTTGAGGTCTCAGTCTGTTTGTTAGACAACTCCTCCGCATCACTTTACTTGTGTGACTGGTATCCAGGCTTATCGTACTATGATTCTGGCATAGGTTGCAAATTCTTTTTGTTTTTTTATTTTTCTCGGGGGGGGGGGGGGGGGGGGATGATGATGGAGGCTTGTTGTTGCAAGCCACCGACCTACAGCGCCTCTGCGAGCCTAGCCGGGGGTAAGGAACAGGTGACAGTGGTGACCTATTGCTCTCTCCTTACACACCATGAGACAGAGCCCCATTCATGCATGATTGTACAGAGAGGTGGTTCAATCGAAAATCACTGTTTTGATCGATTAACCTAAGGCGAGTACGATATCTCTGGTTACAATGCAACTCTTCCTGACAATCCTTACTCTGATC
>JADBJO010026192.1:0-10000 GCA_016801955.1 Conus betulinus | reverse complement strand
ACACATCTATGGTATCCTGTCCGGATTCGTCGGAGGGTTTGCTGAATCCCTCTGGGGGGTGGGAGTCGTGAGGGTTTTCTCTGGGGGGGGGGGGAGTCGTGGAGGTTTTCTCTGGGGGGGGTGGGAGTCGTGGAGGTTTTCTCTAGGGGGTGGGAGTCGTGAAGGTTTTCTCTGGGGGGTGGGAGAGTCGTGGAGGTTTCCTCTGCATGGGGATGAACACTCATCCCTGCTCTGCACATCGGGCCTTCAGAGTGTGGCGACCACAACACTCTCCACTAACAACAATTCTTCCCGCCACAGAGCTGTAGATTTCCCAAAGAACCATAATTACGGTCTCAAGCAAGACTTCAGCTACAGTGGTAGAATGGGAGAGGATGGACCAATGTTGTACAGACTTGATGAAGTGGAGAACGGGGAGGATGGAACAATGTCCTACAGACTTGAGGAGTGGATGGACCAATGTCCTACGGACTTGGGAGAGGATAGACCAATGTCCTACAGACTTGGGAGAGGATAGACCAATGCCCTACAGACTTGACAAAGTATAGAACGGGAGAGGATGGACAAATGTCCTACAGACTTGGGAGAGGATGGACCAATGTCCTACAGACTTGATAAAGTGGAGAACGGGAGAGGATAGACCAATGCCCTACAGACTTGACAAAGTATAGAACGGGAGAGGATGGACCAATGTCCTACAGACTTGGGAGAGGATGGACCAATGTCCTACAGACTTGATAAAGTGGAGAACGTGAGAGGATGGACCAATGTCCTACAGACTTGGGAGAGGATGGACCAATGTCCTACAGACTTGACAAAGTGGAGAGCGGGAGAGGATGGACCAATGTCCTACAGACTTGGGAGAGGATGGACCAATGCCCTACAGACTTGATAAAGTGGAGAAGGGGAGAGGATGGACCAATGTCCTACAGACTTGATAAAGTTAGTTTCAGAGGGAGGTGACAGCAGGCGGAAATTGAACCAGATCTTAGAAATGAGAAACGCCAGTCTTCCGCGGAATCCAAGTACATCAGTGATGGCTCTTCTTCGTTTTCATTGTCCTGAATGTTTATCATCCTCGAAGAAGACATAAGACGTCGAAACGCGTCGGGTTTTGTCTTGTAATTTTGTTTGTCCCTGTTATCTGGCGGCTTTCCTTGCATTTCCTTTTAAAATTAGTCTTGAAAAAGGTTGTTGTTGTTGTCGTACCCTGGCTTAAAGACTCCAACGATCATCCGAACAGCCAAAGTACTTGAACTCTATGGTACAAGTGTATCAGCTGGGGATGAGAACATTACGTGTGTGACCGTTTTAGATTTCCCCGCCCACGTGGGCAGCCACACTCCGACTTCAGGGGATTTTGGAGACTTATCATGTTATGCTAGGAACTTGTCACAACTGAAGACAATCCCCGCATAACTATGCAGAGCATAATAACATTTTGATGCAGCCTTGGTGTTCTAGCCTATGTCAATTGGCTTGATAAAGGTCACATTCTTCATGTCACCGCGAAGGTGAACCCACTGACCGGTACATCAGTACCATACCCATGGAGGACATCTCCAATGGAAGGAAGGAAACCATCTCACAAATGACTGTGACCAGTATTGCGGCCGGTGTGGTCCCAGTACCAATCATCGAAATAGAAATATTCAAGAATGGCTCATTATATTCACCCTAAGCTTGTACACTGAAAAGTGCTTGCGTTCGGGTGACGGACAGAATGGGAAACAAGTTAAACCATGGAATGATGCAGGAATAACAAACAGGCTGACACCAGTCAAGTGCAAGTCCACACACAAAACTTTACTGTGTGCACAAGTTTAAAACATACAGATCAACACAACTTCCATTGAATTAGTCTGTCTTTCTTTGGGCCGGCTTCTCCTCACTTCCTCTCATTATAAAGGGAGGGAAGCTCTTGATGAGTTGAGTTGGAGTCCGGTGGGTAGAGAATAAACCAAGTGTGATGTGGAGAGGTAGGCAGGTTTCTCTCCAGTTGCTGCTAACTTGTCCATCCCCCCAGGGTCACTGGCCAGTCTGATGTCTGCTTGGCCATCTGGTGGCTTGGATTATTGATCCTGTGCTTGGCCAGTGACAGGATCCCAGGGTCTGTGTTGACATTGCAGAACCTGGTTTTGTCGATAAGTATCTGGCAGTCCGACTTGATGAATCATCGCTGACTTTTAGGAAAAGTAGGAGTTCTCAGTCGGCAAAAGGGAGATTAACATAGATGTTGAACAATTAAGTAGTGGGGGAAAACAAGTGCAGGTTAACATAGATGTGTCTGCCTTAATTTTCAGTCTCCACCTTTTAGTTCTTCTCTCGGGTTTGAGTGGATTTTGATAAGTGATACGAGACAGTAAGAAACTGCCGCACGATTGAAGGGAAACAACTCTACACTGTAGTCAAATAATCAGGTCAAGTAACTGGTAGGAATACAGTTAGTCCAAGTACACACGTTGAATATAGTCACCTAATACAAAGCATTATGTCGTCAACAATACTCATAAATCACTTCAATGAATTTTACCAATACGAATATTAAGATATCCTGACGGAATATAGCGTTCAGTGATTTTTTTTTTTTTTTTTTTTTTTTTTTTTTTTTTTTCTATCCCAACCTCTGCGCCACCTCAGAGGCAGTGCACCCACGCCGCTCATTCCGACACCCCGTCCACAGCCACAGCCTGGTTAGCCCCGCCGCAGCTCCCGCACCGGCAATCCACAGGGAGAAGTCAATGTCAAGTCGTCAAGAGGCAGCCCACCGGAGGAGACACTGCACTGCTGCCCAGTCACTTAGGTGGTGTTCAGTGGCACCTGTTCTGATCTAACATACGCAGGACACCACCTACTGAGCTCCCTACTGACGACAATAATTGCTTAGTCGCGGAGCCGGCATGAGTGAGCTCTCCCTCCGGAGGGCGCCACCACGTCCGTCCAACGACAGCCCCAATGGACTCGGCGATACCGGTGACCCCGGCGGAACCAAACCAAAACCACAGACGTGGGGAGGATATCGAAATTTAGGTCACCATGAGAGCAGGGCGTGAAGGGCCACAGAATTTGATACATTTTTTTAAATGCTGATCGATGAGAATGAGGATGATTAAGATGATGCTACGGATTTCATTTCGGTCTGAGACTACATGACAGGGCTGTACTCTACGCCTCCTTTCATAATATATCCCGGCGTCAACCAGGCCCAAGAGATACAGGCACCTGCAATGTTGGTCCGGAAATTGGAGCAACACTCTCAGAAGCGCATCCATTAAGTGGATGAAACTCGACTGTGTGGTCCCAGTCTTCCCAACTGAGTCTGCAGCAAACTCAACTCTGGATAAGAGCCGGTTAGGGCAGAAAAACCCACATGACTCTGATGGGATTCGAACCCACGACCTCCCAGCCGGGCGTCCGCAACGCTAACCACTTCGCCACGGCGGCTGGTATTCAGTGATCATCTGATCTGGTAGTACTGAGTACTGGCAAAAAGTTATACCATTAAATTGTATTTCATGAACACCACCAAGCAAAAAGTTATACTGTTACAATAAAATACTCATCAGCAGTCGTGCCAAAATGGTTAGTATCGCAGACTACCAGCTGGGAGGTCGTGGGTCTATTCCCATCAGAGCCATGTGGGACTTTTCTGTCCCAACTGGCTCCTATCCAGAGTTGAGTTTGATACAGGCTCAGCTGGGAAAACTTGGACTACACAGTCGAGTTTTATCCACTGAATGGATGCGTCTCTGAGAGTGCTGCTCAAATTTTCCGACCAACACTGCAAGTGTCTGTATCTCTTGGGCCTGGTTGACGCTAGGGTATATAATGAAAGTAAGTGTAAAATACAGCTCTGCCATGCAGTCTCAGACCGGAATGGAAATCTGTAGCATCATCTTCATCATCCTCATTCTCATCGATCAGCATAAAAAAAAAAATGTCTCAGATTCTGTGGCCCTTCATGCACTGCTCTCATGGTGACCTCAGTTTCGACGTTCTCTCCACGTCTGTGGCGTTGTTTGGTTTCCGTTGGAATCATTGGTATCGGCAAGTCCATGGGGACTGTCACTAGATGGACGTAGTGCGCCCTCTGGAGGGAGAGCTCACTCATGCTGTCTCTGCAACTAAGCAATCATTGTCCTCGATGGGGGATTTAGTAAGCGGTGTCCTGCATATGTTGGATCAGAAAAGGTGCTAGTGAACACCACCGAAGTGACTCAGCATCAGTGCAGCGTCTCCTTCTGTGGGTCGCCTCTTGACAACCTGACATTGACTGCTCCCTGTGGATTGCCGGCTATGGTGGGCCGAACCAGCTTTCTTTGTAATGGTGAAGCACGACACTCAACTAACACGTGAAGCACGACACTATCAACAAACACGTGAAGCACGACACTCTCAACTAACACGTGAAGCACGACATTTTCAACTAACACGTGAAGCACGACACGATCAACTAACACGTGAAGCACGACACTATCAACTAACACGTGAAGCACGACACGATCAACTAACACGTGTCACGACACTCTCAATTAACACGTGAAGCACGACACTATCAACTAACACGTGAAGCACGACACTCTCAACTAACACGTGAAGCACAACACTCTCAACTTACACGTGAAGCACGACACTCTCAACTAACACGTGAAGCACGACACTATCAACTAACACGTGAAGCAAACATGAAACAAATAACGAAAATGCACTTAGCTTTGATCGCTTCTGTGTTCAGCGCAAGAAAGAAGGCGTTGAATGAAAACGAGGCTGTTGGAAGGGAAATAATGTGCGAGTCAAAGTCGTAATGATGATAATATTACTGATAGGAATACTAATAATGGTCAAAATATATATATATAAAAAAAAGAGACAAGATTACTACCAGTCTTGGTGTCAATAAGTAGGTATGGGAGAAAGGAGAGTGGGTTAGAGGATTCTTAAACAGCAGGGTTGCCGTGGCAACAATCCCGGAGGCTAAGGCGATGGTGAAGTGTGTGTGCGTGTGTGTGTGTGTGTGTTGTTAGTGTGTGTGTGTGTGTGTGTGTGTGTGTGTGTGTGTGTGTGTGTGGATATGTGTGTGTGTGGTTATCAACATTTCCACAACATATGCATAGGAAAGAGGGAAGATGGAACAGGAGTACATGTTGAAGAAATAGTGAATGAAAATAAAAATAAAAGAAAACCAAATGAAGTGAGGGAAATGGAGTGGACAAGTATCTGAATAAACAATAGACTGATGTGAGAAATAGAGAGGGTGTGGTGAGAAGGGAAAGGAAGATAGCTATAAGTTATGTATAAGGTAAATAGTGGGATATATGGTAGTATGTGTGTGTAGTGGGGAAGATATTGTGGGCTGAGACTGAAGTGATGGGTTGGTACATGTAACTTAAGGTGTTGATGGTAAGAGGGTGGAGGGAAGAAGGGGATGGGTTATATACTGACTGGGGGGGGGGGGGGGGGGGGGGGGGGCACATATTCACACCTATACACTCTCTCTCTCTCTCCCTCTCTCTCTCTCCTTCCCCCCCCCCCCTCTCTCTCTCTATCTCTCTCTCTAAAAATAAGTTATTGTTTCTAAGTATTATCATTATTTTAATTCTACAATTATGGCCGGCAATGGATTTAGTGATAATAGGACATAATGCTTAGAAGCATAAAGGTGAAAATGACTGACGGTAATAACAATGACATCAGTGTTGTTGTAAATTAAACGTAGTGATGTAATGATGTTGATGAAGAGAACAGTAAAGGTAATGATATGATGATAGTGATAAAGTAATAAAGGTTTTAAGTAATATACCCTCTTACCATCAACACCTTAAAGCGGTGGTAAGTGCAGTAACACTAGCGGAAATAAAGGCGCCAGGAAAGGAGAGGGAACGACCAGCGATAAAGGAGCTAGCATTCTATTTATTATGTGTGTGTGTGTGTATGTGTGTGTGTGTGTGTGTGTGTGTGTGTGTGTGTGTGTGTGTGTGTGTTCCATTAGTAATGTCAGCCTGTTCATTGGTTACCCCCGCCTCCACCCCAGCAACCGCCATACCTACCAACACCCCTACACACATCATTACTAGGGCAGAGGGAGGGGGGGGAGTGGGGAGTAAGTCGATTGACGTAGCAAATGGTGAGACTCGGAGAGTGTAGGAAAAGGGAAAAGATGATAGCTGCAACCTATGTCTGAGGTAAACAGTGGGAGGTAGGGTAGTATGGGTGTGTGTAGGTGGAGGATATTTTAGACTGGAGCTGCAGAGGTAGAATGGTACATACTACTTTTGGACGTTGATGCCATGAGGATGGACAGTGCCCAGTTTGGCAATGAGATAAGATTCCTGCATAAGGCGTTCCAAGTTGTCACTCTTCGATTGCCAAAGTGCCAAGACTTTGACATGGTTGATGTTGTGTTGGGCATGGTTGAAGTGTAGGGCGACTGGTTTGGGCCGGTGGTGGCGGATGTCGGCCAGGTGTCAGAGATGCGCGTCTCAAGTGTGCGAGATGTCTCACCTACGTAGATCTTACCACACAGCTGCAGTGGATGACATACACAATGTTGTGGCTCTGGCAGGAGAAGGTGCGTTTAATAGTGAAAGAGCCCGTGGGGCCATGTAAGATGGTGTCTGGTTTGGTGAGAGAGCAGATTTTGCAGTTGGGTTTTGAGCAGGGGAAAGTACCTGGTGGCTTAGGTGTGGATATTTTGTTCAGCTTAGAGCGCACCAGTAGGTCGTTGAGGTTTTTGTCACGTTTGAAAGTGATCATTGGTTTGGTCTCAAAGGCATGTTTATGATTTTCTACTATGTGCCAGTTAGACTTCAGGATCCTGCAGATGGGCAGATTGTGAGGATGGAAGAGAAGGCAGGCAGTGGGTCTGTCTGTCTCTTTGGGAGGTTTAGTTTCCAGAGTAGATGTTCTGGATTTAGCTGCAGTGCGACTGAGAGCATCATTGATGACGGCACTAGGGTAGCCACGGTTGGTGTAAAAAATCAGACATTTTGGTTGCTTGTATAGTGAAATCTTCTTCGCTAGAGCAGAGTCTGCGTAGGCGAAGGAATTCAGAATATGGAATGCTGTTTTTAGTGGACTGGTGGTGGGAAGATGTGTAGTCAGGGTATGAGTGCGCATCAGTAGGTTTGTAGAAGACTGAGGTTTGAAGCAGTCCATCTTTGAGGGAGATAGTGATGTCCAGGAAGTTAACTGACTGTGAAATGGTGTAGGTCAGCTGGATGGATGGATGGAAGGTCTGAGCAAAGTTGAGGAAATTCTGGAGGTCATGTTCTGGCATGGATGTGGCTCCCAATCCATCATCTATGTATCTTTTGTAGAGCTCTGGTGTTGGGCCTGTGTAAGAGGTTAGTAGGTGGTGTTCTAGGTGTCCCATGAAGAGGCAGGCATAGGATGGTCCCATTTTGGTTCCCATAGCAACACCACTGATTTGTGAGAATGTATGGTTGTTAAATTCAAAAGTATTGAGGGTGAGGACTAATCTGCAAGTCTGACCAGTGTAGCTGTGGGAGGGTGTTGTTGGTTTGGGGGCCGTTTGTTAAGGAAGAATGCGAGGGCCTTCAGTCCATCAGCATGAGGGATGGAAGTGTAGAGAGAGACGACATCAAGTGTAAAGAGGAGGCTGGGTTGAAAAGTGGGATCTGTGTTGTATGAATTAATCATGTTGAGTGTGTGTGTAGTGTCTTTGAGGTATGTGGGGAGGCCTTGTACGATGGGTTGGAGGAGAGAGTCACGTGAAGCACGACACTCTCAACTATCACGTGAAGCACGATACTCTCAATTAACACGTGAAGCACGACACTATCAACTAACACGTGAAGCACGACACTATCAACTAACACGTGAAGCACGACACTCTCAACTAACACGTGAAGCAAGACACTCTCAACTAACACGTGAAGCACGACACTATCAACTAACACATGAAGCACGACACTCTCAACTAACACGTGAAGCATGACACTCTCAACTAACACGTGAGGCACGACACTCTCAATTAACACGTGAAGCACGACACTCTCAACTAACGTGAAGCACGACACTCTCAACTAACACGTGAAGCACAACACTCTCAACTTACACATGAAGCACGACACTCTCAACTAACACGTGAAGCGCGACACTCTCAACTAACACGTGAAGCTCGACACTATCAACTAACACGTGAAGCACGACACTATCAACTAACACGTGAAGCACGACACTATCAACTAACACGTGAAGCACAACACTATCAACGAAGGAGAGGGAGGAAAGGCGTGGAGCGACCAAAACTCCAGTGATGTCGAAAGTCTCTGTAACATCAATGTCACCAAGGCATCTTTTCTTAGCGTCGCCTTGCATCGATGTCACCAAGGCATCTTTTCTCAGCGTCGCCTTGCAACGAAAGTCAACCAGACAGAGAGGGGAAGGAAGCAAGAGGGGAAGGGGATTGATGGAGGGAGGTGAAGGTAGGCATGAAGAATGACGTGTTTGAGAGAGAGAGAGAGAGAGAGAGAGAGAGAGAGAGAGAGAGGAGAGAGAGAGAGAGAGAGAGAGAGAGGATGGTGATGGCTTTCGATTGTCATGTCACATATATACCCATGTTACAGCCAACAAAACCAGTAAGATCCTTTTTTCCTTCTCAAATTGTAACTGATTTGAAAGTAACTTATGTCATCAGAATGAAGACTGAGCCTATAGCAGCAGCGTCAAGCATACCTCCAGCTAGATGGTATACCATCACTGCCAAACACCCGGTGAGTGGAAATCATGCTCATTCAGCTGCCCTGGGTCTGACTGGACGCTCTTAGTAGAAAGAACGAGGACTCATTTTCTTTACTCTCAATACATAAAAAACAAATGAATCTGATGAGACATCCATATTTTGTATCAATAACGATGTACTGCCAGCTCAGAAATTCCTAGCCTAAATCTAGTGATAATATATTTTAAGATGCTTATCAATATCAAAACGCTAGTAAAGTTTAAACTGTGATCACTGCAAAAAGTTCTGTACAAACTGAATTTATCACTAGTTTGGATATGATTGGACCAGGTTTGCCATCAACAGCCAATAAGTCTTTTGTCAAAGCAACACATAAAAACTATGAACACTTCCAACTCCTTGACTCACCCAAACAAAACCAAATCCATATTTAAACAAGCAAAAGCGATCATTAGTTGCCCATTTTCTGATCTCTTTCATCCAGGTCATACAACATAATATACACTTTACGTGGAATCCTGTAATTCTCCATTTGGATCAACTTAAGCCAGTAGCGAATTCACTTAGCAACAGAATTTATGTATATTGGATATTGGTTGTTTTACCATAAATAAGGTCAATCTGTGTTCGCCTGTCTACCCCTAAACATTTCTAGCATTATCTAGACCCCACAATTCAGAGCCATGCTGCACAACTGGCTGTTCTGAGAGCCATAATTTCATAAGCAAATTAAAAGAATTGGTATTCAACATAAAGAACCTTTTCCGGAGACAAATCAAAACACTTTTGGCTTTGATTGCAAGGTCTTTACATGTAGCAATAAAACTAAGCGCGTAGAGAAAAGTACTCGTTAAGTATTCATAACATTTACTACAGGTACTGTAGCACCACTACATAATCATCTTTCTCTCACACTAAAGCTGCCACCCTTCTGAAACACTATAATATTTCTTAAGCTGAAGAGTTGTTGCAGCACGCTGTAAGGTATTCAATGGAGTCTGCAAACCTGCAACTGTTTTCCACTATCAAAATCACCTGTGAGCCAACCATAGAATAAACAATTCAAATGCATCTGACGAAAACCAAGCACCATGTCTTCCGTTGTTGATTGCCTCTACCGCTAATTCATTATTTAAAAAATAAAAAAAAAAAAGGACATCATACATTTCCTTGTCTTAAACCTGATGTGCAGGCAATGTAATTTGTTATTATATAGAGCCACATTGAAATCTAGCTTTAACATCATCGTTCATGCTGTCAATGCATTTGAATAATTTCCTTAAATACTATTTTTTT
>JADBJO010026191.1:20000-22799 GCA_016801955.1 Conus betulinus | reverse complement strand
CGGGATGTAGGTGACCGGAGGACCTCTCTCAGCCACGGGAAGGGAAGCCACAGACAGCAGGGGAGAGAAGCCAGACAGCAGGGGAGAGAAGCCAGATAGCAGGGGAGAGAAGCCAGAGAGAAGAGAAAGAGCGAGACGACCACAGAGGCTGGGAAGTCGTGCCGAGCCAGAGGTCGGAGTAAGCAGTTAATCAGAGAAGACGTGTTGAAGACTGCAGACGCCGGCTGTCCGCGACTTTGTCTCGTCTTTGCTGGAGACGTTTTAATCTCTGTGCTGTCATTGACATTACAGTTTCAATCTGATTTGAAGTGATTTACGTGGTCAATCACAAGACTGATCGACACATTCACTGGGAGTTTCCCATCCAACAAGTAAGTTCAACTGGGATCAATTGAGTCAAATTAAACACAGTTCATATAATACTGACACATTTCAGAGTTGGGGAGTGATAATTCGTTATCTTCAAATTTTCCACATGACCACCTTATACAGAAGCATGACCAAAGCCATGACATGTCATTTAAAGCCCAACCAGCAATAACGTTCAAATTAGGGCTAGTTTGTCATGTGATTGCAAGCATCAGTGTTCATGTTACGGCAAATACAAAGTCTGGACTCAAGTTCACTGACCACAACTGACGGTTTCTGTATCGTTACTTATCTGTAATTTGATTTTGACACGATGGTAGCTGCCAAGAGTGTAAAAAAAGTCGCACAACTCTTCATGAAAAAAGTCAGTTCTAAAGAATAACCAATTGAAACAGAAAACAGCAAGAGAGAAAAAAAGAGGTCGACCACAAAAAAAAAAAAGGAAAAAAGAAAGAGATAAAATCTTCATATAACACTGCACAAATCTGTGCCTCTTACACCTGGATGGGCCATACTGATGGGCATCTCAGCATGGCAGCATGGGATGACCAGTTCTGCTCTGCTTGAGAGCTCATCAGGATCCTTGTAAGCTGGATTTAAGTATTTCCTTTTTGTATCTTTCCCTCTCAATCCAGTTAATATCTAATTTGTGACATGTAGCGCGCGCGCGCGCGCACACACACACACACACACCACACACACACACACACACACACACGCACACACACACACACACACACACACACACACACACACACTTTGTTTATCTTCACGGTCTGATGACCAAGTGATGGAATTAACGCCACGTGAAATTCTTCACAAGAACACTCAGGTGACATTCAATTCCAAAACCGTGCCACTGCGATCGCTGAAGCACAAGCTGCACCACTTCATTCCCTCCTCATTTCCCCAAACGTCTCCAAAAACACACACACCATCCTTGTTCTCTCTGCTTCACGTGCTTTACATCCCCAAAGAGTGATGGAAGATGCTGAAATATTGATAACGTCCCTCCAGCTGAAATAGTAATAAGGACCCAAAGGGTACAGAGATTGATAACGACCCACACAGATTCATTTTTGATGCCCCTGGTCTTCCCGCCGGGTCATCGAGTGGCTAATTTGGTCCGGAGGGGGGAAACCAACGACAAATCATTCAATTTGCAGACGACCGGTTCGGCATGGGAGGGTAACTCAATTGTTGACTCTCGCTGGGTTGGCGAGAAATCCGGGACGTCGACGTTTGAGAGCGCAAGGGTAGAAGAAAGGAGAGGGGGGGGAAGGGGAGGAGGTGGTGAGGGTACGGAGGGTTGCCAGTAACAAGGAGTGCTCTGTCTTCATTTGTTACGTCGCTTTGGGGTCGGTAAAGGGCTGAGAGACCCATGGTCTGGGGAGAGAGAGTTCCTGTCCACCAGACAGCTGAGAGCCAAAGAACGCCAGAGTTCTGTTTTATAGCCCCAGTAGAATCTGTCTAGGGACGTTTCAAATCAAATAGGCTGGAAGACTAACGACTGCTCCTCATGGGACAAACTCAGGCGAATTATGACCTCAAATGCACAGCTCCTGGTGTCAAACAAACTGCAGATCGTCCCTACAGTGAGCAAACTTTACCCAGTAGTTCAGGGCAAAGAACGCATTTTCATGTCAAGCAAAACAACGAGAACAGAAAACCCATGAAACGACGACGACGACGACGACGACAACAACAACAACAAAAAACGACAGGAAAAAAAAAAAAACTAACTTTCTATGGCACTATTTGACGGGGACTCAAAGGAAGCATGCATACATCCCAAGCTGCATGCACGGACAAATAATGAATCTCGCCGGCACCACACTGTGACAGTCTCTGGTAGCACGCCCGACATTGTCACTTACTGTCCTAAGCACTTTGACACGTCTGGCTAGGAATTCTATTTCAGCAGTCTCTCTCTTTCTCTCTCCGTAACGCCATACGCTTATTTCCAAAACTACTCTTAACTTTACGGCGGGAATGAAGGAAATCCGATTCCAACCTATTGCAAGCACAAGTTTCAATCAAGGTTACCTTTTATGTTTGCGTGAAAAGAAATCGGCTCCATAGAAATGACCTTCAATGGTCTGATCTTGATACAATTGTTAACGTTTTGTTGCAATATTTGCATAAAACATTTTGATAAATTTCCAATCAGTGAAAAAAGCAATAATGGTAGTTGAGCAGAAAGTTCATTTCATGGAACTGAAACGGATGCTGATAACTTTCATTAATATACGGCCCGTACGATTTCATTGATATTCTCATGCATAGCATTGCTTGAAAGTATTGCAAATATTTACGATTATGCCTACACTAGTTGTGCTAATACTCAGAATACTCAGAAATTGCTGATGTTCAAGATAACAATGGACACACACACACACACACACACACACACACACACACACACACACA
>JADBJO010026191.1:12500-15000 GCA_016801955.1 Conus betulinus | reverse complement strand
GCATGCCCCACATGTCATGTTCTGTCCTAAGCACTTTGACACGTCTGGCTAGCAATTCTATTTCAGCTCTCTCTCTCTCTCTCTCTCTCTCTCTCTCTCTCTCTCCATAAAACTTCACACCCTTATTTTCAAACTACTGTTAACTTTCGGGGGTGGGAACGACGGAAATCCCAATCAAAACTAGTGAAAGCGCGCAGGTTTTCAATCAAATGTCAGCTTCCGCGCTAACGCGAAAATAAATCTGCTCAATAGAAATGACCTTAAATGGTTTGATATTGATAGAATTTTTCTATGTTTGCTGCAATGTTTGCATAAGACATCATTTGACATAACCTCAATCAATGAAAAAAAAATACTGGTAACTGAAGAGAAAGTTGAAGTTCATTTCGTACCAATAAAAAGAGCGCTGATAACTTTAACTGATATACGGCCTGAACAATTTAGTGACATTTTCGCACATAGCATTGCTTACTAGATACTGGAAATGGTTATGGTTCTGCATACTCTCGTTGTGCTAGGTTTAAGTACTAAGAAAATACCGACATTCAAATAAACAATGGACACACACACACACACACACACACACACACACACACACCACACACACACACACACACAGAAGATGATTACGTAGACTGCCTTTGTTAAACATGAGAGTCAAAACCAGCGGAAAATGTTAGTGATGAGGCTCAGCCCTAGCAAGACTAAGGAACCTATGTCAGTGTCACGATGTTGGCTTCATTCCCCTGCCACTAAGAAACAGACGTTGACATGAACAGAGTACCTCCCCCTCTAAACAGGTCACCTCCTTTCACCATGTCATACAGTGAGATCAAAATCGAATCATTTTCAAACAGAAGAAAAAACTAACATCCAACTTACTGAAAACGCTGCACAACCGTCATGTTCTTGGGAACTGAAGGGTATTTAAGGAATTATGCCATGCAAGCCTCCAATCTAGGTGGATGAGGAACTGCAGCCAGTTGCCCTACTGAAAGTCTGTAAACATCTTTAGAAGGCAGTCTAATCAGTGCTTCAAGTGAATTGGATCAATTATTAAGAAGATAGATTTTCTATGCAAACACATTTACTGAGATAAAAAAAAAAAATCTTACAGACATTTAAATCATTTCTGCAGTAAGATCTGCATGCAGCCCCCCCCCCCCCCTCTCTCTCTCTCTCCCTCCATCACTCGCTCTCTCTCTCGATTACTGCATCTACTCTTTCTTCCTCTTTTGATTACCTAAAACATTTCCTTCGTAGATAACTAATCTCATGCTGATCTCTTTGATTGGGTAATTTGTATTGTTTTGCTTTGTTTATTTGCTTTCTTTCTAATTAATCGTGGTGCTAATATCAACGGAATACTGCAATTCATCTACAAAATTATAAGTGTTCTTTTGATAGGTTGTTATATCTACCTTGGCGCGGATGTTAACTAAGTACTACAATCCAGCGACAAAATCTTAAGTGTACATTTCAATATATGTCTGTAAAATGTCTTTTTAAAACAAACACCCCTTCCAGGACTATACTGGATGAAAAGAAAGATAACCATTGCATTTGCTTGACTGTTGCACATGGAAATAAAGATCATCATCATCATCATCATCAGCAGCAGCAGCAGTAGCAGCTGCACCATCATCATCAACTAATTCTCTCTCTCTCTCTCTCTCTCTCTCTCTCTCTCTCTCTTCTCTTCTCTCCCTCTCATTGCCCACATCTCCGTCTGTCTGTCTGTCTGTCTCTATCCTTCCCCCATTTGCCCCAAAACGGACTTTCTCCAGTTGAACTGAACATTACTCTCCAGTGTCATGATAGATACTTCTAGAAGATCACACTTTTTTTTTTTTTTAAAGTTTCTGGCAATCTTGGAAAAATCATTTTACATTGCACGCTCTCTCTCTCTCTCTCTCTCTCTCTCTCTCTCTCTCACACACACACACACACACACACACACACACCACACACACACACACACACACACACACACAAACCGTACATGCTCAAGACCCGATTGAGGAGGAGAGAAACCAAAAGGCGATGGCAGTGATTGTAGTAATTTTCTTTTGGATGATGATAATGATGATGATGATGATGATGATGAGGATGATGATGATGATGCAATTAGGTTATATGCAGAGATGTTATCTACAGGTTATCAGAAAGTCGAAGCCGCAAACACGGCTCAATAATCACATTGGCTCCCATTCATCCGCCCAGTCTCGGACGTTTATGTTTGTTTTCGTTCGCCAGTGGCGCGGAGGATTTCTTCCGTAATTCGACACCCTCTCTTTCGTCCTCTATCCCAGCGAGGGTGGGTGAGAGAGAGGAGAGAAATGGGGAGGACAGCGTTGGGAGATAAGGCACTGCTTAACAGTGTGCTGCGCCAGTGCTGAAGAATTTCATTATTCTCCAGAATGTCATGGCTGCGAAATGAGAAAAAAAAAAAAAAAAATGACAACAGCAACATCGCGTGGTATTTCCCGTTTCCAGCTGC
>JADBJO010026191.1:0-7500 GCA_016801955.1 Conus betulinus | reverse complement strand
CATGTTGTCTCCCCTTGGCCTCACTTCCGTTCCGTGACTTTGGTTGTTCATCCAAGACCAAATACTGCACTCAGTTCAAAGAGATCACTGCCAATCTGTTCGTTCTTCGTCTTCATTGTCTTGAAAGTTATGTGTCTTGCTGTAAGAAGACTAAATACGTTGACATGAGTTGTGTTTGTTTTTGTAATTTGTTTTGTTCTTTTCGTTTGGCAGTGCAGCAGTTTCTATTTTTTGACTTGTGTTCCACTTTCTGTCTAAAGTCACCCCACTTTTAAAACCAGAAGACGTCTAGGCCAGAGAACACGATAATGGAAATGTAGAGTTGTCAAATATTTCTCTGTGCTTACAACGGGAAAAATTTTTGAGATTTGCAATGAAATTTCTCGAACAGTTTTTGCACATGGCATGTGAATATATTGAGGTTGTTTTTTTTTTTAATTAAAAAAAAACCCTGTATACATGATTCTCGTTTATAGCTGAATTTGATCCATTCTTACATGGAGCTGGTGCTAAATGACTGTAAAAGTTTTTTTTTTTTTTTTTTTTTTTTTTCAGTACCGTACAGTGCAAAAGTACCCCAAGACAGTGAAGGCTCTGACGAAATGCCAGTGGAGGCACGTAATACTACAAATGCTGATTCCTGTAGAGAAGCAGTATCGTGCAGTGTTGGTCTACTCCTCTTGGATGAGCTTTCTTCATATGTGTACAGTCACTGTGCAGGGAAGCATGTATGCATGCAGTGATGGCGTCCTCCTTTTGGATGACGTTTTGATTTATGTAGAATCAGTGTACAGGAAAGGCAACAGCGTGCAGTGTCGGCGTCCTCCTCCGGGAGGAGCTGTCTTCATTTATGTAGAATGAATGTAGAGGAAAGGTGGAGGCGTGCAGTGTTGGCGTCCTCCTTTTGGACATGCTTTCTTCATATCAGCAGAATCAGGACCTGGCCTGTATGCTTTCATTCTTTGCTGTCCTCATAGACTGTCTGTGCTGTCAACCACCTCCCTCTTAATTTTTTTTTTTTAAACAGCAACAGTGTGTTTTTTCATACAGATGCTCTTGCTGTTCAGAACAGCGAGTTTTGTTTTTCTCTCAAAATAGTATAAGACCTTTTTCACGCTGGTGGGTGACTTCTCAGGATGAAAAGAAAGGTGTTAGTAAGAATCCGCTTGTTTTTGCAGGCAGGGCTGTGTTCCAGTGTTATTCCTAACTTAAAGCATGTCGGTCAGTCCCAGCCCCAGAACAAAGAAAGATACATGTAAGTCAGGTCAGAGAGAGAGAGGAGAGAGAGAGAGAGAGAGAGGAGATTTGATGATGGTCAGGAGAGGAGAGAATGAGAGAGAGAGAGAAGGACGGAGAGAGGAGGACGAGGGATGAGAGGATGGAGGGGGAGGAGGAGAGGGAGGGGGGAGGTAGAGAGAGGGAGAGAGGAGAGAGAGAGAGAGAGAGAGAGAGGTCGAAGATGTTGCCGTCGTCGTAGTTTGAGGCTTCACGATTTCAAATGCCACACAAATTATCCCTAGTCTTTCTTTGTGTCTCTGCAAATGGAGAGAAGCCATCAGATCCGTTACTTTATCCCGTTGGGCAAGATTTAGGACCACGAGCACGTCTTGCAAACAGCTGTCTTAATGGCAAAGAAGGGGCCGGCACAGGGGGGGAGACTGGCACAGGGGGGAGAGTTGGGGAGTGATGAAGGTAATAACGCTGATGCTGCTGGAGAAATAGGAGATTTCTGGGTCTGGAATTCCCCAGGATCGACAAGAAGTAACTCCACCCTCCCTCCCATGGTACCTGACTCGCTCTGAGGCCATGTTAGCACGGATATAGACGTTTTGGAATGGAGATGACCTTGTCGTTTTCGTTTTCGTGTTCAGCAGTCTCTTTTCACTGTGGCCTGCTCTCTGTTGTCCCGCCATTGATGTACAATGTTAGGGAGGACCAGGATCAGCAGCCAACACACTGTGGCTTTGTGGTAGGGCGTGAACGCTCGCTGGAAAATCACGTCCACCCCAGCCAGCTCCCTTCTAATGCATCATGAAGAGAATGTCACGGGGTTTTGCGTGGTGAACTCCGACCTCTGCCTTCTTAGAGAGAGAGGGGAGAGAGAAAAGAGGTGAGAGAGAGGCGACGAGGGAGGATCGAGAGAGGGGAGGGAGATTAGAGAGATGAGAGGGAGGCCGAGAGAGAAGAGAGAGGTAGAGAGAGGGACGAGAGAAAGGGGGGAGGAGAGAGGAGAGAGAGGAGGGAGAGAGGGAGAGAGAAAGGAGAGAGGAGGGAGCGAGGGAGAGAGAGGGAGAGAGAGAGAGACAGGAAGAGAGAAAGGAAGAGAGAGAGAGTGAGGAGAGGGAGAGAGAGAGGGGGAGGGAGGGGAGTGGATACAGACCGAGACAAGACAGACAGAGAGACAGGAAGAGAGACAGATAGGAGGATGGGACAGACAAAAAAGACGGAGGGAAGGAGGCAGAGAAGAGATGGAGAGAGAAGAGAGAGAGAGAGGAAGGGAGAGAGAGGGAGAGAGGAGAGAGAGCTCAGAGAGAGAGGAGAGAGGGAGAGAGACAGAAGACAGACAGGAAGAGAGAGCAGAGAGTAGAGGCAGAGAGACAGAGAGAGAAAGAGACAGAGGAGACAGAGAGAGAAAATGCTTGATTCCTTCATTGTCATTAACCATCGGGTCCCAGTAACATGGGGTCAAAGTATTTCTTTGTGTTACACTAAACAAAAACAGCGATATGAAATAAAGAAACAAACCCAAGCCCTTCATGCATCTGGTAGCAACCAACGCAACTTTATATCAACAAAATCCTCTGTCTCTGCCTTTCCTCCCTGTCTCCCTTTCTTCTCCCTCTTACAACACACCACACACACACACACACACACACACACACGCACGCGCCGCGCGCGCGCGCGCGCGCGCACGCACACACGCACGCACCTACACACGCGCGCACACGCATAGGCACCTCCCCCCACCTCACACACACACACCACACCACACACATCATTAACATATCCGGAATCCAACTTTAAAGTTTTCGAGCAACAGCAAGACATCAGTGCATTGATTTACCTTTCGTAGGTCACCTTTACACTTTACGTTCAAAGCTTCTGAACGGAATTTTCATTAGGAATTTAAAACATGGCATCGGCTTCTTATGGCAAGCAAAGGAATCATATCTTTTCTTGCAGCAAACCTTCCTAAAAAAAAAAAAAAGAAAAGAAAAGGAAGACTGCACATCTGCTCCTAACAATGTCAAAAAAGCGTTGCAGTAAAAAACAAAAAATACATTTCATCACCAAGTTCATAATGATAGGACAAATGGTTTTCTGTGGACGTTACCCATTGGAACCATTCCTTGGTTGCGCCAAAAGCTAGCGTTCATAGTCTAAATCAAGCATTATTACTATGATGCCATTTATTATTCATGATAACACATTAATACTCTTCAACCTGAAATATATTTCAAATGAGAACACACCCAATCATATTTACTTTGGTGTCATACCTGGACGCAAATTGGGTTAGAAGTGTTAATTAATGTGCTTTTAAAGTCTAAGAGAAACTACATAGCTTTTGCTGGGGTTCACCAGCCATGTGGGCATTCGAGGGCAACGAGGTGGTCCGATAGATCAACTTGCCAAAGAGTGCCACAAAGGAAAACGTTTGATTGAGAGGTTGTCTATTCCTCACATTGATCTCAAACCCCAAACACAGGCTTATGTCAAAGGCCTCTGGCGAGAGAAATGGAACTCGCAGACGGATAACAAACTACTTACAATCCGTCCAGACCTGAAAGAGTTTTCACCATGTTCCAGAGGCCGGGCCGTAAAGATGAAACAGTCTTCTGCCATTTGCACACTGGCCCACTCGATTTATGTTCCATTCTTATCTTTTAAAAAGTGACGAAGCTCCGTGTGGTGCATTCCTCTGTCATGTTCCACTCGCAGTGAGACATATTCTTTTTACAATGTTGGGACTTGCACGATGTGAGACATAAACACTTTACAGCAGACTCCATGAAAACTTTGTTCAGATATGTCCCACCTGGACGTGATCTGTGAGTTTCTAAATGGAGATGAACATTTTTACATCCGATCTAACATTTACGGAAGAAAGATTTTTTAACAAAGTTTCTGAAGAAGGTGTATTTTAAGGAGATGCGGGTTTTTTTTTTTTTTTTTTTTTGGTTGGTTGATGACTTGTGAGTAGATTTTAACGTTTGTGACAGCCCTGATATGTCCCTTTTGCGGTTGGCTGGACTATAAGCAACATTACTTTATCTTAGCTTACCTAAAAAAGAAACTGTTGTTCATGGGCCAAAGCCCTGGCCACATCAAATACCATTCCAAAGCAATTTACGAAAAAAAAAAAAAAAAAAAAAAAAAAAAGAAAAATTAAAGGTTGTGGCATAAATTCGCCCAGTGTTGTCATATCCCTATTCCATTCCATTTGATCAGCATTATTAGAGATCTTAGTTTGGTGGCCAGTTTTTTTATAATTTCATCAACATTTAACACATTTTGAATTAGAATCTTCCTGTTCCATGTATTCGAAATTTGTTGGATGCAGAGAGAGAGAGAGAGAGACGAGAGAGAGAGAGAGAGAGGAGAGGTGGAGAGGAGAGCGAGAGAAGGGAGAGAGAGGGAGAGAGCGAGAGAGAGAGGAGAGAGAGAGAGATGAGAATTCAGAGAGGAGAGAGAGAGAGAGAGAGAGGGAGAGAGAGAGAGAGAGAGAGAGGGAGATGAGAGAGAGAGAGAGAGAGGAAGGAAATGAAGGCGAGAGGGGGAGTGGAGTCTGCGAGAGAGAGTGGACGGGAGAGTGGTTGGAGAGAGAAGAGGGAGGGCTGAAGTGGCAGCCGAGTGGTGTGAAGTGTGCAATACGGCCACGTCGTTCCCACTTTGTCGGCCGCCGGAGGAGGGTTTTCAAAAAAAAAAAAAAAAAAAAAACGACGACAGACTGTGAGGTTTTAAGTTCAGCAGACTTTCCTGGAAGTGGGGCCACTCGACAGGGTTAATCAAGTAAAGAGAGAGAGAGAGGAGAGAGCAGAGAGAGAGAGAGAGAGAGAGAGAGAGAGAGAGAGAGACAGACAGAGAGAGAGAGAATGGGGTGTGAAACGGAGCCGACGAGCAAAACCGAAAATCAATAATTACATGTACAGAGAATTGAGTGGATAGCAACATGTCACTTAAAACACTCCTGAGCCAACAGGGACGGCACCACAGTGTATTTCTTTTTGTCCTGCTTACAAGAATGATATGCAACCGAAGTAAAACAATCGTCAATCGTTAACAAATGGTGTTAAAACCACAATAACAATAGCAACAACATCGGGAACATCCACCCGTGTTGTTGTTGATGTTTGGAAACTGTTTGCGGCAATTGTTAAAACTTAAAACCTGAATAGTGTGAATGGACTATGTTCTTGTGCAGCTAAGTGTGGAGGGGAGGGGGGGGGGGGGGGGGGATTAGCCATTTCGTTGGTGAAAGCCCCTTCCTAGGCATGACCGAATGTGCTTCCCTCTTGAACACAGCACCCTTCCCTCGCTTCCGTTCCCCCCAGCTGTCATTGGACTTCTGGTCCTGTGTTAGGGGCAGTGAATGTACAACAGTGAGGGAAAGGACACACGCAATAGCCCGTAACACTGGCCCAGTGAGAAACACTGAGTCCCCTAGCCCCGCAACACTGGCCCAGTGAGAAGCTGAGTCCCTAGCCCCGTAAAGCCACTGGGCCCAGTGAGAAGCTGAGTCCCTGGCCCCATAACACTGGCCAGTGAGAAGCTGAGTCACTAGCCCATAACACCCAGGAGAAGCAGAGCCCCGAGAACTGCTGAGTCCCCTAGCCCGTAACACACTGGCCCAGTGAGAAGCTGAGTCCCTAGCCCACCCCGTAAACAACTGGCCCAGTGAGAAGCTGAGTCCCTAGCCCCGTAAACACTGGCCCCCAGTGAGAAGCTGAGCCCTAGCCCCGTAACACTGGCCCATGAGAAGCTGAGTCCCTAGCCCGTAAAGACACTGGCCAGTGAGAAGCTGAGTCCCTAGACCTGTAAACACTGGCCAGTGAGAAGTTGAGTCCCTAGCCCCGTAAACACTGGCCCAGTGAGAAGCTGAGTCCCTAGCCCCCGTCGTAAACACTGGCCCAGTGAGAAGCTGAGTCCCCTAGCCCATAACACTGGCCCAGTGAGAAGCTGAGTCCCTAGCCCCGTAACACTGGGCCCCAGTGAGAAGCTGAGTCCATAGCCCCCCGTAAACACTGGCCCAGTGAGAAGCTGAGTGAGTCCCTAGCCCCGTAAACACTGGCCAGTGAGAAGCTGAGTCCCTAGCCTGTAAAACACTGGCCAGTGAGAAGCTGAGTCCCTAGTCCGTAAAAAAACTGGAGTGAGAAGTGAGTCCTAGCCCCGCAACACTGGCCCAGTGAGAAGCTGAGTCCCTAGCCCTGTAAACACTGGCCCAGTGAGAAGCTGAGTCCCTAGCCCTGTAACACTGGCCCAGTGAGAAGCTGAGTCCCTAGCCCCGTAAACACTGGCCAGTGAGAAGCTGAGTCCCTAGCCCCGTAAACACTGGCCCAGTGAGAAGCTGAGGTCCCTAGCCCCTGTAAACACTGGCCCAGTGAGAAGCTGAGGTCCCTAGCCCATAACACTGGCCCAGTGAGAAGCTGAGTCCCTAGCCCGTAAACACTGGCCCCAGTGAGAAGCTGAGTCCCTAAGCCCCGTAAACACTGGCCCTGGCCCAGTGAGAAGCTGAGTCCTAGCCTGAACACTGGCCCAGTGAGGGAGCTGAGTCCTAGCCCTGTAACACTGGCCCAGTGAGAAGCCTGAGTCCTTCAGCATCTCACCCCACAAAGACCTGCTAAGGTGCTAGGAACACTTAGGACGGTCTTTAGTTGCCAACAGACTGCTGTTGCACGCAGAAGCTCTCACGGACTGACTGACTGACCGACTGACTGACAACCTCAACACACCACACACACACGCGCGCGCGCGCACACACACACACATGACTGAAACCATTACTGCCAGATTAACATAGTGGTTGCACACACACACACAACACACACACACACACACACAAACACACCACACACCACACCACACTTACCATGAAGTTACCACATCGATCTTGAGGATGCAACTGGCAAAGGATGGAAAGTTACATATATGCAAAGGATATCGATGGTTGGGGTGGGGGGAAGAGGGAGTAGAGGGAAGGGGAAGAAGGGGGAGGAAGTAGGGATGAGGATGCATGCAGAGAGAGCCAGAGGAGAGAGAGAGAGAAGAGATGGGGAAGGGGAGGGGGGGGGATTGGGAGACAGCGGAGAGGGGGATGGCAGGAAAAGGGGCAAGAAATGGATTGGCGTGAATGGCCAGAGAGAGGATGGCCTCTTTGTGGTGAATGCACCCGCAGAATTCTCCTTCCATGCTCCCTCCTCTTCTCTCTCTCTCTCCCCTCACATTCCATTCGGCATCGCTGCACGTGAGCTATGTATCCTTCAGATCTACAACTCCATT
>JADBJO010026190.1:15000-22800 GCA_016801955.1 Conus betulinus | reverse complement strand
CAAGCTGGGAGATCAGAACTTCAAAAGCATCTGGGACTCATGAGATAAAGGGGGTAGAAGCAATCAGCCCCCACTGAAGACAGTCAGCAAATGGATAAGGTCCAAGAGGCTATGGCATTCTGCAAAAAGAAAAAGTCTCAAGATCATAGAAATAACGAAACCACACCGCAGACCCAACATACCCAAGGACTGGGGGTGACCAAAAGCTAATGGTGGTCAAAGGACGAAAGGAAAAGCCAAAGAGCATGATGATTCAGGGGATGAGAAAAAAAAGAAGACCAAAAAAGACTCAAAAAAGCAGTTCAGCAGAGCCTAGCAAGGGCAATGGACAACGGTGGGAGAATGCAGTCCAAAGAAGTCTCACTTGGAATGGAATTTGGCACATGCCCCTATCAGGATCACTTCATTCTCCAGATCTGCATATGACGTTCTTCCCTCAAATGCAAACCTGGTGAAGTGGGGGGAAAAAAAACAGACGATTCTTCAAACCCCCACTGCCATGACTGCAGACCTCCCAGAATGGAAGAGTCACCCAAAGATCATCAGCAAGAGTGGCATGAGATCAGACATAGTAGTCCACTCTCAGTCAACCAAGCAGCTGATCATGATTGAGCTCATGGTGTCATATGAGAACGAATGGAGGCAGCTCAAATCTACAAGACTGAAAAGTATGCTGATCTGGCAAACAGCCTGAGGAGAGAAGGCTATCAGGTCAAAGTCCTCACTGCAGAAATTGGAGCTAGGGGTTTGTAGAAACGTCTGCATACAGCCTCATGAAACAGCTCTCAGTTGCAGGAGGGAAAAAACCAAGCCCTGAAAGCAATGGCAGAAGCAGCAGAGAGATGTCCAAAAGCTGGATCTGGTCAAGGAGGAACAAAAGTGAACTTCATAAGGCTTAAATTTCCTACAATATCAGGTGTCCCAGTGGCTCAGTGGTTAATGCGCGAGTCATTAAGTGGAAAATGAGCATGTCCAGAGGGCATGGTTCGAATCCCAGCCATGGCTCATCCCAACTCACAACTGTCAGCTCCGCAGGCAAACCACTTTAATTGTTTGATTATGTGCCCTTCTGTCACTGTGTGTCTATGTCATGGTGTGACTTTCTTTTGTTGCCAACTGTCTCTGCTCGGAGAAATCTAGAGTGCGAAAGTGAAGTGCATGGCTCAATGTTCTCGTTTCATGTTTTTTTTTTTTTTAAATAATCATTCAGTTCGATCCAGGTTTGTCTCGTCTCACAAGTGCAGCACGTGTGTCCCGTGTTATCCGTTACCTGTCAACTCTAGTGAGTAAAGTGTTGTTCCCCTTATTGTGAATAGGAGAGAGGAGCAGACGACTTGGAGCAGTGTTTTTGGGGACAGACGTCTGTAGGTAGTTTGCTGTATGTGATGGGACCGCATTCCTCTCTAGGTTCATTAAAAAGTTAAAGTTTATTCTTTGGGATAAACTGGGTTTTGTGTAGCGGAACCTCGTTCCCCAGAACTCAAGTTACATGATAATGTTTGCCATTGGGCTCCATTGATGTGAAAGGAAAAAAAAAATTGAAAGAAATAACCAGAGAGAAAATACCTATATTTCTGCTCCTAGAGGTCGTTAGAAGGACCTGGGACTTTTTTTTTTTTCTGTCTTGTCAAACAAGAGCTGGAAGGACTTCTTCATGAGGCTTCATTTGCCAATGTGTTCAACTGAATGTTACATATCACTGGTCTTTTTGGTGAGTAACCTGGAATTTGATTAAATTAATAGCGCTAAAATAACCTTTTTTACTTTTTTGTTGCCACATTAGGATAGACTCCTTATTTAATTTGTATTCGAAATTATAGATGTTTTCTTTCGTACATAGGATGTAGACAAAGGAGTGGACTTATCCGTGTTGGCACTCCGAATAAGTAGTGTTTGTAGTGTTGTGTGGAAGGTTTGTTTTTATTCCAAATTATTATTTACCCATTGTTCTCATTTCCCAGTATATTTTGTTTGAAATTTCATGTTAAATCATTCGATATATGTTGTAAATAATTTACACTAGTATAAAAGAATATGGTATAAAAAGTTTTTTTCCCCACAAAAGGCGAAAGTCAGTTTAAGAGAAATACTGTTTAATGATGAAGGATAAAATTATGGATATGTTTTTGAGAAAAATGGTTCTCCAAAACAGGAGGGTCATATTCTGTTGTAAAATAGTTATGTTTTCTTTTGAATTGTTAAAATTCAAAATGAAGGCTGTTTCATGTGAGCCAGTTTGGTAAAAAGACTTCATTTCTGATAAGGGAAAATGGCAGCCTCCTGTGTTGCGTTAGTGAGTGCTGAACGTTTACATTAATGTTCAACTCATGGAAGAGTATAGAGATGTGTGAGGGATTGTTTCGTGTTGCTTTGACTTTTGTTTTAATGTATTCTGAAATGATTAATAATTCCATTGTTAAAATGATTGCCAAGCACATTCTGTTAGATGCTGCCTCCACCATTCGCAAGGCTTGGGGAATGGATGAAATTTGATGCTCATTGATGTCTGATAGAGCTCAATTGTAGTAGGATAATATGGGGGTGCTTTGATCCCTGAATGGTTTCATTTCATATAATTTTTTTTATATTACTCTCCCATGTTAATTTTGAAATATGTGAGTGACATTACTTTTCGTCCTTGTGGTGGAAATACATATCATGTGAATGGGGAGTGGGAAGCTCATTTCCTACAGGGAAAAGACAAGGAATACTCTTTATGTGTGTTGAAAATGTTTAAAGAGAATGAAGACCGACTGAGGAAACAAATGTTGAAAAGCTGTAGAGACAAACTGATAAACTATTAAATATTTAGGAAATGCAACAGTAATTTAAAGGAAAAAATACAAAATATATATGGGATGGGTACATAGCCATTTTTAATTTCATTAGTATAGTATAAACGCTCGGTATTAAGAAAAGTATTTAAATTAAGGCCTGATCTCTGTTTTGTCTGTGCATTGTCTGCAGCTCACATTTTAGGCAAAATATTTATGAGGTGAGAGTGATGTGTTGTACAGGACTGATCTCACCTTTCCTGAACTTGCTTTACCTGACCTGACCTGTACTTCCCGGTCTGACCTGCTGTGGACTCCCTTGTCGTTGCTGACTGCCTCACCTGTGTGGCTGTGTCTAGGAAGGCCTGCGCTTGCCCAAGGAGGGGGTTGGAATGTGTGGGTTGGCCCATATATCCTTCCCACCATCATCTACTCACCCTTTGCTCCTGAGTGACTGGCATCAATGGTGTGGACCTGAGCAGCTCCACGCTCTGCCTTCTTCAATCGTGGGATTGACTGTTCTCACCTCTTCATAATCCCGTGTCCGGTGCAGTGAGTAATGTGGGTGATGTGTCAGACAATAATAGAGTCAGGCCTTCTTTTCCATTCATAAAACTAAAGTTGTTTTTTTCCCTTTTTTCTGAGCGTTGTGGAGTTTGTTTTTGTTGTTTTGTTTTTTTTTCGGTGTGTGTGTTCCCCTTTTGGAGAGACATGTGTAAGGGTGATGAATTAATACTGTCGTAGAAAAGAGGTTGTTGTTGGAGATTCATTTTTTATTACTTACTATATAAGGCAGAAAGGAGTATTGTGGATTGGGTTTTTTTTTATTTATGTTCATGAACATGGAACTTATTTGGTTTCATTAATTGAAAGATGTAGAGATTTCTCCTTTTGTATCAGAGAGTGTTCATTTTTGCCTCCCAAGTTAGGGAAAGATGTAGAGATTTCTCCTTTTGTATCGGAGAGTGTTCATTTTTGCCTCCAAGTTAGGGTATGGGAAGAGTGATGGCCCTTTGACAACTTAACATGAAGTTTGTCCTTTTTCTCTTGGGCAGAATTTGCCTGAGTGACACTTTTTTTTTTTTTTTTTTTTTTTTTTTTTTTATTAGTCTTGGTTATTGAATCCTGTGGAGGGATATTTTCCCTCTCCCTTTGTTTGTTTTCCCCTGGTCAATTTTTGTTTGGAATTTATTTGTTAAATTGGAACTTTGTTTTTTGTTTCGTGTGTGTGAGAAAGTCGTTCGTAATGTAAATCGTTAATTGTACATAAAACTGTATTTATAATATTGTCTCCTGTTTTACTTCATTATAGTCGATCTGAGTGTGCTTCATCATCAGCCCAGCTTTTCCCTTGAACTATAAATCACGTGACTTCACCCTCGTGACAGTCTACAAATGGTCAGCGGAAGTCCAACCGAAAGGTATGCAAAGAATCAGCTTACTCAGAAGCATGTAACCTAACCATGCATTTATTAACCCAGGCAGAGACCAGCATACCATTTGTATGTAAAAGTTTGTGACACCGCGGCTTATGTGGCATGGCAAATGATGAATGGTGGCGTGACATACACATTTCATACAGATGCTTAAACTTAAAAATGGGAGTCTAGGAAAGAAATTAAGCTTTCACCGACACATCTTCTGTAATTGTGCCATACACTGACAAAGAAAATGTACCTAATACTGGAACCAAACAGAATGCTTCGCTCTGGGAAGGACCCATCAGAGAGGCATTTCTTACTTTGTTTAACTTAAGACAAGACGTGCTCTTGTGACATCGTGGAACGTTTTTTTTGAAAAAAAAAAAAACCCATACAAGTCAGCTGTTCCGCTTTGCCACAGGAAAAAACGCTAGCTCATTCAGAACAAAATTCAACCACTTGTACTGACAAGACTCACACTGCTGGGTGAAATTATGATGATGTGTGTATGTGCATGCGTGCGTGCGTGCGTGCGTGCGCGCGTAGGTGCGTGCATGCGTGCGTGCGTGCGCGCGCGCGCGCGCGCGTGTGTGTGTGTGTGTTTCCATATCATTGCAGACCTCTTTTTTGTTTGGACATTACTTTCCATGCAAAGTCCCCTTACCCTTCTTCCATTTGTGCTCCTCATCAAATGTCCTTAAACCTCCTTCCCCAGCGCCTCTCCCCTCCCTCCACTTTCTGATAGGTGTATGCACGTTTAAAAAAGAAAAGAAAGAAAAGAGTCTTGCCATCCACTTCAGAAAGTATCTTTGTGTGCCTTCTAAATCGATTTCCAATTCTTGGTCGTTTTCTTTGTTTTTGTTTGTTGCGTTTTTTTTTTAAACATGGGGATCATTCATCCATGCATTTAAAAACTATATCTAATTTACTGGCAGGTGCTCACTACCTTTCGAAGAATGCTCCGAGAGATCTTGTACTTCCTGGGTCCGAAGGCCACAATTGCGTCCTCACTGGTCATCGTGCCCTGCACCTTTCCCACTCTGTCCAGCACCTGATCCACAAATAGTCACAAAGCTCTGTGTTTTTGCTTGGTTTTCCACGATGGTGTGGTGCTACATTTACGTACAGCTGACAAATGCATTGCCTAATGTTAGCATGAAATGGGAATTCAATGAGCTGATATTCTCATTTACAGATATTCATTTATTTATTTATTCATTTATTTTAATTATTTATTTATATATCTGTTTATTCATAATTTATTTGTATGTTTATTCACTTGTTGTTTATTTCCTTATTTATGTGTAGATATATCCCATTTATCTATCACAACACTGCACATATCTTGATGCCTCTGCACACTCTGTAACATTGCGTCTTTACGCGCACCTGTACAAAAAAAGATCCTTTTTGTTGTTGTTGTTGTTGTTGATGTATTGGGATGATAGACCCAGGATCTACACAGTGAAGGTTGTTTTATTTTTCCCACTGTCAAGGACACGTGTACAATGACCGGCGTGTATCTGCCTGCTTTAACAAGATTAGGAAAAGAAGCAATAGTTACAGCAGCAACACTTGGTGGAAAGGATGGAAAATGGCCCCAGAATGATTCCCTTTACTGTGAGTGCAGATCCGGGTCTCTGTTTGACCATGGATCGGAACAGGCCTGCGCTCTCCCTGGTGCAGTTGTAGTTGTCGTTCTTGGTTTGCTTAGTTTTTCTTTTTATCGCTAATGTTATATTTTGCTTGTTTCCATAGCCACTGCGTCATTGTTGATGTTGTTTGTGGCGTGTATATTATACTTGTGATAAACGTATCAGGTTACTCGTTTGTTTGTTTGTTTGTAGTATGGTGTGGTGTGGTGTGATATGGTATGCTCTGTTGTGATGCAGTGATCTGTCCTATGATCAGCTGTGACAGGACCATTGTGTCAGGATCTGATTGTAGATGGGGGGAAGTTTAAAGCCTTGATCTCTGTTCAGGCTGGGGCATCTGGTCTTGATTTCGATGGCTTCTTTAACTTTTCTTTTTGCGAGGAAGGGCTCTGTAGATAAGATCTTGGTTTCTTGGGGGCTGAAACTGTGCCTGTGGCTTGTAGGTGTTCGTGTATGGCAGAAGTAGATCGGTTTTGGTGTTCCTGTAGACGAGTGGTGAGTGGTCTTGCTGTCTTGCCAATGTAGGTATTGGCACAGTCTTGACAACTTACCTGGTACACTACACTACACTGCTTGAGGGGGTCCGTTTTGTCTTTGACATGGGTCAGTTGCTGGCATAGGGAGTTGGTGGGTTGGTTTGTGAACACTTTGCATCCATGTTGTTGGAAGGTCCTGGTTTTGCGAAGTTGCTGCACCTGTTCGGATGAGAGGTCAAGATAGACTCGGTCACCCTCGTGGATGATGTCATCCCGCGTCATTCCTTGTCGGGCCATGGCTGTCGCCTGCTTGTACGTTTTGGCGTCTGGAAAAGAAAGCGACTGGTTCATGGCATCTGCTAGTTGTACAGGAATGTACACGCTGTCACAAAAATGACCCCTAACACTTTGTATCTTGTCTCTCAATTTGTGATCGAATTTGTAGCTGTCTTATGTGTGCCTGTGACCATCATAGAATTTATTCCTCTGTACTTTTCGTCCGCGTTTCTCTTCGAATTTTTCCGTGTGTGTGTGTGTGTGTGTGTGTGTGTGGTGTGTGTGTGTGTGTGTGTGTGTGTGCGCGCGCGTGTTCGTGTAAAGCGCGCGCGCGCGCGCGCGTGTGTGTGTGTGTGTGTGTGTGTGTGTAAGGGAGGGGGGAGGGGGCATTGTAAGTCGGACGCGAAACTCGTGCCAGTGGAGTTTGGTTGGAAGCAGGGGGGTGGGGGGGGGGGGGGAGGGGCGGGAAGAGGAGGGGGTAGGGAGAAGGACTCATGGGGTGGAAAAAGGGTGGGGTGGGGATAGAGGTGTTTTCGGAACAGGTCTGAGTCATGCAGGCGGTTGGTTTTAGCCCCACACCGACGAAGTCTTCTGAGTTGAAACCCGACGAGTCAATTCAAGTGAGACGACACTCGATAAGGCGACACCCTGTAAGATAAAAAACCCCGCTGAGACGAATTCAGCAGAGCGAGACGACTCTCTCTCGCTCTCTCTTCTCTCTCGCTCTCTCTCTTGTGTGTGTGTGTGTGTGTGTGTGTGTGTTGTGTGTGTGTGCGCGCGCGCGCGCGCCACTTTTCTTATGTATTTACGTTTTTTTTTTGCCAAGTGTTCTGTAATGCTGTGGTCTGTTCATCTCTTTATTACTTCCCAGGTCGATTTTCTTCTGCACTGTCTTTCAAATAATAGATTTCTCTCTATACGTTTCACACTGTGAAACTATACTGTTTCACACTGTATACGGTTCACAATTCCTCGTATGATCTGATCGAAGTTCCTATTGTGCCAAACATGCTCATAAAACCTAAAACATTCCGGAAAGCATCATACATTCACAGCATACCTTCCCGAGTCATTCTCAAATCCCTCAGTGTTTCAAAACAAATGACACATGCTTCCACACAGACACTGACCGAAGATGGGCAGGTGCTGTGGGTAGCACTCCTCTCCAGGGGCCTCCTCTGTGTATCTGAGGTCCACC
>JADBJO010026190.1:0-10000 GCA_016801955.1 Conus betulinus | reverse complement strand
AGGGTGGTGAGTGGAGTGAGTGGAGGGCTAGGTGGTGAGTGGAGGTGAAGAGGACTAGGGTGGAGTGAAGAGGGCTAGGGTGGAGAGTGAGTGAAGAGGGCTAGGGTGGAGTGAAGAGGGCTAGGGTGGAATGAAGAGGGTTAGGGTGGTGAGTGGAGTGAAGAGGGCTAGGGTGGTGATTGGACTGAAGAGGGCTAGGGTGGAGTGAAGAGGGGTGGGTCGGTGTAAAGAGGGGTTGGGTGGAATGAAGAGGGGGTTGGGTGGAATGAAGAGGGCTAGGGTGGAGAGGAAGAGGGCTAGGGTGGAGTGGAAGAGGGCTAGGGTGGAGTGAAGAGGGCTAAGGTGGAGTGAAGAGGGCCTAAGGTGGAGTGAAGAGGGCTAGGGTGGAGAGAAGAGAGGCTAGGTGGAGTGAAGAGGGCTAGGGTGGAGAGTGGAGTAAAGAGTGGTAGGTTGAAGAGTGGAGTTATTAGGGGTAGAGTGGAGAGTGGAGTGAAGAGGGGTAGGGTGGAGATTGGAGTAAAGAAGGGTGGGGTGGAGAGTGGAGTAAAGAGGGTCAGGGTGGAGAGGGAAGTGAAGAGGCGTAGGGTGGAGAGTGGAGTGAGAGGGGTAGTGTGGAGAGTAGTGTAAAGAGGGGTAGTGTGGAGAGTGGAGTAGAGGGGTAGGGTGGAGAGTAGTGTAAAGAGGGGTAGTGTGGAGAGTAGTGTAAAGAGGGGTAGTGTGGGAAGTAGTGTAAAGAGGGGTAGGTGTGGAGAGTGGAGTAAAGAGGGGTAGGGTGGAGAGGGGAGTAAAGAGGGGTATGGTGGGGGGGGGAGGGAAGAGTTGCAGAGTGGAGAGAGGAATGAAGAGGGGTAGGGTGGATAGTGTAGCAAGAGGGGGTAGGGTGGAGAGTGGAGTAAAGAACGGTAGGGTGGAGTTGGGAGAAAGCGGAGTTAAGTGGGGTGGAGTGGCGTGGAATGGAGAAAATTCGGGTGGAGTGAAGAGAAGCCGAGTGAGTTGGAGTGGGACGGAGTTGAGTAGAGTGGAGCAGAGTGAAGTGGGGGTGAGGTGACGTGACTGAAGTGGAGTGGAGTAGAGTGGAGTGAAGCTGAGTGGAGTGGAGCGAGGTAGGGTGGAGTTTTTGGCGAAGTGGGGTGGGGTGGGGCGAGGTGGGGGTGGGACAAGGTGGGGTGAAGTGGGGTGGAACAGAGAGAAGCAGGGTAGCTTTGCCTGGACAAGAGTAGAGAGAAGTGAGTAAAGTGGGTGGAGTGAAGAGGGTGGAGTGGAGCAGGGTGGAGTAGGCTGAAGTGGAGTGGGATCGAACATGGTAAAGTGTGGATGAAGTGGAGCGGAGTAGAGTAGGATGGAGTGGAGTGCAGTATAGTGCAGTATAGAGGATTACAGTATAGTCCAGTATACTATACTGCAGTGTAGTGTAGTATGTGTAGTGTAGTGTAGTGTAGCGTAGTGTAGTGTAGTGTAACGCAGTGCAGTAGTGTAGAGATGCGTGGTTATTTTTGCGTCATGTATTTAACGAGATGTAGCGTATTATAGTACAGTACTCTGTAACGCATGTGGTGCAGAGTAGCATAGCGGCCTGTAGTGTAGTGTAGTGTGTAGTAGTGTAGTGTAGTGTAGTGTAGTGTTGTGTTGTGTAGTGTAGTGTAGTATAGTGTAGTGTAGTGTAGTGTAGTGTAGTACCGCCTAGTGTGCTGTGTCAGTACTGTGAACTGTCACGTAGTGTTCTTACCGAGTGGAGTCGGGCGTCTCGATCAGCAGAAAACTGGTGACTCGTGTCGTGACTGTCGTTGAAGTAGCACAGGGAACACAGGTCGAAGTCGTCACATTCCACGCACTTCCAACGCATGCCCATGAAGTTCGACTCGTCACACACGTCACAAGTCACGCCCACGTGAGAGATATCCCTGGGGATGGAATGCAAAAAGATGTCACGTCGCAAATGACAGTCCTGGGGGAATGTAAGAATTAATGTCACATCACAAATGACAGTCCTGAGAGGAAAGCAAGAATTAAATGTCACGTGACAAATGACATTCCTGGGGGGAATGCTAGAAATATCACGTCACAAATAAACATTCCTGAGGGGAATGTAAGAAATGTTACCTCACTAGTGACATTTCTGAGGGGAATGTAAGAAATGTTACCTTACAAATGACATTCCGGAGGGGAATGTAAGAAATGTTACCTTCCAAATGACATTCCGGAGGGGAATGTAAGAATGTTACCTTCCAAATGACATTCATGACGGGCATGTAAGAAATGTTACCTTACAAATGACATTCATGACGGGCATGTAAGAAATGTTACCTTACAAATGACATTCATGACGGGCATGTAAGAAATGTTACCTTCCAATGACATTCATGACCGGGCATGTAAGAAATGTTACCTTACAAATGACATTCCTGAGGGAATGCAGGAATTAATGTCACGTCACAAATGACACTCCTGAGGGAATACAAGAATTAATGTCCCATCACAAATGACATCCTGAGGGGAGTGTAAGAAATGTCCCATCACAAACGACATTCCTGAGGGAACGCAAGAATTAATGTCCCATAACAAATGACATTCATGAGGGGAATGTAAGAAATACCACACCACAAACGACATTCCTGAGGGAATACAAGAATTAATGTCTTATAACAAATGACATTCCTGACGGGAATGTAGGAAATGTAACCTCACAAATGACATTCCTGAGGGGAATGCAAGTTATGTCACGTCACAAGTGACATTCCTGAGGGGAATGCAAGAAATGTCACGTCACAAATGACATTACTGAGGGGAATGCAAGAAATGTCACGTCACAAATGACATTCCTCAGGGGAATGCAAGAAATGTAACCGCACAAGTGACATTCCTGAGGGAAATGTGAGAAATGTCACGTCACAAATGACATTCCTGGGGGAATGTAAGAAATGTCACGTCACAAATGATATCCCCGAGGGGAATGTAAGTAATGGTACGTCACAAATGACATTCCTGAGGGGAATGTAAGAAATATCACGTCACAAATGACATTCCTGAGGAGAATGCAGGTAATGTCCACGTCACAATGATAAATGAAATATCACGTCAAAATGATAAATCCTGAGGAGAATGCAAGAAATGTTACCTAACAAATGACATTTCTGAGGGGAATGCAAGTAATGTCACGTCACAAATGACATTCCTAGGGGGAATGCAGAATGCAAGAAATACCACGTCACAAATGACATTCCTGAGGCAAATGCAGGGTAATGTTACGTCACAAATGACAAATCCTGAGGGGAAGGAATGCAAGAAATGTCACGTCACAAATGACATTCCTGAGGGGAATGTAAGAAATGTCACCTTACAAAAATTTAATGACATTCCTAAGGGGAATGCAAGAAATGTCACGTCACAAATGAGAAATCCTGAAGGGAATGCAAGTAATGTCACGTCCACAACTACTTACCATACCGATATATAGAGAAATGTCACACCGCGATAGATAATTATCCGAATGAATATAACAAGGGACAGAATGTTCAGATTACAGGTTAGGTCACGTTGCAAATGATGCATTCATGAAGGTAGGCGGTACTCAGCTTTCTTTGTGAATTATACAACAGCTCATGTGATGGAATTTAGTCAATTCTTTTTAATACATTGCTTATATTGTCATATACATTCAATCTTTTGACCGCACGAAAAGGATCCAAGTGCACAAATATAAACTATATGTGAATATTTTGCTCCTAATCGCCACGTGTTTTCTGTTTGTTTGTTGTTTTTTTTTTTTTTTTTTCATGACCAAATCTAAAACAATTGAAAAAGTGTGGTTGTTTGTGCCAAAAGGAATAGTACACTGTGTGTGCAGGAGAGAGAGAGAGAGAGAGAGAGAGCGAGAGAGAGAGAGGAGAGAGAGAGAGAGAGAGAGACCAATCCCGTTTTTATGTTCCATTTCTTCAGTCTGATATCTGCCACGAGCAATAATAATTGAATTCCAGTGTGCCTCTAAGTTCGCAAATTTTCATTGTTGTTTTGTTGGTGGTGTTGTTGTTTTTGTACATGCATACTCTGACGAAATCCTGTGCCTTTGTTTAGTATGATTTACACATGGACAGTGAAGCATTTCGTGGCGATGTCTTTGCACGTTGATGGACTATGTTATTTTCAAAGAAAAAAAACTTCCTTGCAGGGGTTGAAAAAAAAGAAACGGAATTCGTACATCGACGTGTCAACATGTCATTTTCTAAGCAATGACAAAACACCACAATTTAATCGTAATTTAATACAGTAATACCCCCCCCCCTCCCATATCCCCCCACGCCCCCACCTCCCCCCCCCCCCCCCCCCCCCCCCCCCCCCCCCCCCCCCCACCCCCCCCCCTCCCGAAAAAAAAAAAACCTCTGTGCACACTTAAGAATAACGTTTGATTATCTCATACCCTTTGACATTTAAACTGTAAACATTTGTAAATAAGGCCAACCAAATGGTATGCCAATAAACACAAATTTTCTTGCTTGATAGAGATTAGCCTTGAGGACTTCATAAAGCACTAGTAAGACCATATCTTGAATACTGAAACTTTTCCGGTATCTAAATTACTAAATCAGGACCATGATTAGAATGTCGATTAGAAGGGTTACAGTGATTAATTAACTTTTATGATTTGAATGTCGATTAGAAGGATTAAAGTGATTAATGAACGGGATTATTTGAAAAGGGTTTATAAACTCTTTTATGGATTTGACCAAATAGACCCTAACAAAATATTTACTGATGCTACCCAGGTCAGAAACTGAAATGGTAACACAAAAATCCTACTGGGACACACACATACTAACAGAACAAGTATTCAAACAGTAACAGAGGTGTACAATTTCTGAATTCACTTTATTAGAGTATGAATGCACAAAAAGCTAACTTTTTTTTTTAAAGACACAAACTTATAACTTATATTAGATCTAGTATCACCAAAAGAAAAAATAATGCTTCGAAGTTTGCAGTACACTCACAACAACAATCAAACTACTTATAGATGAGACATTTAAAGTCGGAGCGCCTACAGTAAATTGAATGCCATTCACTACACACCACTACTACTGTTATTACTACCAATGCCGCGATTGCTGCTGCAGCTGCCGCAACTGTTCCTCGCCGACATCTCCTCTTCCTGTTCCTCCTCCTCCTTCTCGTCCTCCTCCTGCTGCTGCTCCTCCTTCACGTCCTCTAGCTACTCACTGTACTACTACTACTACTACTACTAACTACTACTACTACTACTCTACTACTACCACCACTACTTCTGCTGGTGCTGCTCTTGGTGCTAATAGTACTGCTACTGCTACTACTGCTTCTCAGGCTACTGTCATTACTTGCCACTACCGCTGACGCCTCTTCTGCTACTGCTGATGTTGCTTCCACTATTACGGTTACTACGAAACCAACGACTCCTACAACAACGACTATTACTATAAAGGAGCCAAACAGGACAAACAATTCATCTTTGTGGCTTTCAAGGCCGGATCAATTTTATGCCAGGGGGTAGGTAGCCAGTGTTTTAAATGGGGGCTTGGCAGTCCTTTCCCAGTGGGTAAACGGGGGGGGGGGGGGGGGGGGCGGTGGGGGGAGGGGAGGAGGGCTGCTCGCAAACGGTGATATTTTTTGCCAGCAAGGGGGAAGAGGGAAGGGGGTGGGGCGTCTAGAAATCCTGGACCCTCCCCTCCCTCTACTCCTTCTCGTCCGGTCCTGTTTTTCCTCTGAGGCTTTTCAGCTGCAAAAACTACCACCTAGAACACGTCTTCCTCACCGACGGGAGCGTTGTCAAGCACCCGCAAAGCCTGTGACCCCGGCTTGACCGTCACACGTTCTCCACCGTCCCAGATGACGTCAGCACTCCCGTCGTCCTTTGCGGCAATGACGGTGCCCACGTGACCCTCTCCGCCATCCGCGTCACCGTAACTCCAGCCAGGGCCCCGGATGACACGAAGACCGAGAGAGCCGCCATCTTGCTTTTGGTGTTGGTGATGACTATCGAATGCGTCGGTGAATGGTCTCTGGATCTACAACGTTGTACAGCCAACACAACTTTTATGAGAAAGCTGGTATCATACCAAGGGTTATTCAATGCCTGAGAATAGAATTATCATTTACCAGACGTTTTTTACCCTTTCAAAGAATGATCAGCACAAGATGTTACCATACCGTCATGAGTATTTCAAAACCAAACACAAGTGTAAAATGTAGTAACACATGCATACACAAAAACAATCATAAAAGGATCGAATGCCTCCTAATGATCGTGTGTTTAAGAAAAGAAAACTCTGTCTTCGCCACTCTGTCTGTCTATACATATATACACAGACACAGGTATTGACATATATATGTAGCCTATATACATATACCTGTATATGTCAATCTACAGAGAGAGAGAGAGAGAGAGAGAGAGAGAGAGAGAGAGAGTCGTGACTCGTGAACTCATGACTTTAATACGGGGCCATGAGCCTATTCACATGAGTATGCAACAAGAAATAAACCAGTTTTTATATAATAAGAACAAAATTACCATGACTGCAACAAAAACATTCTTCCATGACAGTATGTACATGCAGAATTCTATCTTAATTATACATTAATGCTTCTTAGTACGTTGTTCTTTATGAAAGTAATGTAAGTACACACACACACACACACACACACACACACACACACACACACACATGATATATATATATATAATATACATACTATATATATATATATATATAGTTATTATTATTATTATTATTACTATTATTATTATTTTAAAACTCAGGATATGAATACTGTTGATATTACCATACAAAACACATGCTTTCTACTTCATTTCCCTCATTGTATTCTCAATTTACATATAGAGTGAAGACCTTTCTACACCTGCGTCGTATGATTCTCCAGAAAGCCGTTCTATTTTAAGCATTTTTTTATTTACTTCGTTTACACATGCGCAAAATTAGCCCTCATCTGTGCATGGGTAAGCCCCGAATCTTGGGGTCTGTATAACAATAGCTGCCATGCTAACCTTTGACACTCAGTGTGTGTGCTCTATGTGGTCGTGTCCGTGTAGTGTTGAACTTGTGTTGTTTATATTCGTAGGATTTATCAGCCCCATGGATAAATTGCAATAGCCTTGTTGCTTTCCATGTATCAGGTTGGTACATTCCTTCAGTTATTTTCACTTTAATTATAGTTCACCCTATTTCTTTTCAGCCTATGACCCTGTCGTGTCCTGTCCCGTGGGTCATGTTGACACTTGACTCGACCACGCGTGCCTAAATTGCCTGTTGACCAGAGGAATCTCTTGATGGTCGGATCCCTAGAATTCAAACTTAGTAATGCAAAGCAACCGTCGGAAAATAATCAAAATGCATATAATAGCTAACGTTATTCAAAAGGTTCGAAACCATACTCTTACAATATGAACTATGGGCAGCCATTTCTTAGCAGACGATCCAGCCAAGATTCAACTGACAATTCTCATTTCTTTATATACTCTCTCTCTCTCTCTCTCTCTCTCTCTCTCACCCTCACTCTCAATCGCCTCCCACTGTCGCCCCGTCCGCCTCACGCTAAACTCCACTCCCCCCCCCATCCACCCTCTCTAAGCAGAGCGAGGGAGCGAGATAAAAAGAAATGGGTGAGCTCTCGAGGTACGGACCAGCGGGGGGGGAGAGGAGAGAGAGAGAGAGAGCGAGAGAGAGCGAGAGGACAGTTTACCTGTAGACAAAAACACCTTGTAGAGATAAAAAATTGGGTTCGAGTGAGTCGTGTTTAATGCATGCTGGGTCTGTGAAACCCTCTTCAACAAAGGTTTCTTCTCGTGCTTCGTCTTCTTCTTCGTCTTCTTCTCTCTCTCGCTCTCTCTCTCTCTCTCTCTGTCGGTTTCTCTCTCTCTCACTCACTCTCTCTCTCTCTCTCTCTCTCTCTTCTCTCTCAAACAAAACAAACAAACAAACAAAACCACAGTTAAGATTTTTTTTAAACACACACACCACACACCACACACACACACACACACACACAAAACACAAACACACACACAGAGGCGAGAGAGAGAGAGAGAGAGAGAGAGAGAGAGAGAGAGAGAGAGAGAGAGAAGACGACAGTTTAGCTGTAGACATGCTTAAATGTGTCGCTGGTTTGGGTGGTAAGTCACTTTGGGGAATAAATTCTTTTATTTCAATTTTTTTTTTACGCTAGTATGACCAATTATTACACACACAATCCAATCGGTTGTTTCCTTGTAAACTCTCCTCCATCCCCCCAAAATGTCTCCCTCACTTTGATTTCAAGATTTTTTTATACAATTCTGGCAGTATGTTCTGTTTGCTAATAATAAATTTGGTTATTTCCTATAACTTCACACCCCGCCACCACCACCACCCACCTCCTCCACCCCTCCCAGTTTAAAAAAAAAAAATTTTAAGAAAGAAAATGAGAAGAAAAAAAACAGAAAAAAAAAACATCGCTGCTTCTTTACAATTTTTAAAAGGACTTCAAGCAGTACTGCCAGATAACAGGGACCAAATACACACACACCACACCACAACACACCCCCACACACCAACCACACACACAACATATAGATCTATATATCTATCTAGATATAATGTTATGTTACTTGCTGATACACACACACAACCACACACACACACACCACACACACACCACACACCACACACACACAACATAAGGACAAAAAACACGATGCGTTCTGGCCTCTTTGTCTTCTTTGGGTAAGGCAAACAAAAATTCAGGACAGGTCTCTTCTCAAATCGGGCGGCAAGATGTTGTGTTGAATGAAATACGAAGCCGTTTGGGAAGAGGGGGCGGAGGATCATGTGGTTGGGGGTTGGGGGTGTGTCAAGAGCGTCTTCTTCTACTAAAGAGCCTACACCCATTCCAATATTTTGCGTGACTGAGAAGACAACGCTGCTTGCAAATGTTACAAAAACCCCCCCCCCCACCCCGCTCACCTCATCCCCCAACGGCAGCCCACACACACATCCCACCACCCTTTCCTCCCCTCAAAAAAGAATTGGAAAATAAATAGCAATTTGAAACGTGTTGATGGAGATGAAGGAGGATGTGACTGACCTTTCCCGTCTGGTCACAAATTTTCATGCCCGGTGCTATCGGGAAGGGATAGGTCCTCCGGAAGCAGGTGAAAATTTTACCTGACCTGCTACGCACCTACGCGCCGTTTAAAACTGTGTGAGCTGAACCGGTTAGGCAGTCTCCTGCCCGTGATTCCTGGCTACGCAGCATTCCAGAAGGCCAAGAGGGACCCGCTTTTTTTTGTGACAGTCAGGTATTTATCATTCAATATTTATTGTAAAAAACCGAAACCGTATTCCCATTATGAAAAAAAAAGCGACTGAAACTTCCTCAGCGCACTTGGAAGGTTTGATTTCGAAAAAGGGAAAGTATTTGTTGTTTTCTGTTGTCCTATGACTGGATAGGGTAGCAAAACGAAATGCTTGGGAAACATGAATAGAAAGTGATTGTTAAGGAAGTGGTCTTCAAAAAAAAAAACATGTTGTTTATTTCTGTGACTTTAATTAATTATAAACACTCATGATAAAAAAAAAGGTCGATGTGGTTTGCGAGAAGAGGGAGAGTTTTGATGCTATGGATATAAGCTCCCAGAGTGAGCGACAGAGACTTTATATATTCTTAGTTTTTGATTTGATGGGGATGAGTATTAATTCACTCTTGATCTGAATATGAATAGTTGTGTTGTTTGGTAACAAGAGTGTGTGGAAATCTTTCCTTACATATATTGAAGTAGATGAATCTTTTGAAAAAAATATTCCTTCTAAAATCTGGTGATTATATGAAATGAAATGAACATTCTGTTATTAACAAGAAAAAGAAATGAACATTTGTGACCGGCGAAAGACATTCATAGTTTGATGAAAAGTAATCATTAAGTGTGTGTAATGAATTGTATTCATGGTTTATTGAAGAGGTCTAAGTGGGAATCTTTCCC
>JADBJO010026189.1:0-22801 GCA_016801955.1 Conus betulinus | reverse complement strand
CTAACTGCGAAATCCGCCCTCTCACCAAACCAGCCTCCATCCTACATGGCCCCAAAGACTCCTTCACAGTCATTCTCCTGTCACAGCCACAACATTGTGTACACTGTCTACTGCCAGCTGTGTGGTAAGATCTATGTAGGTGACACATCCCATGTCACAGCCACAACATGTGTACACTGTCTACTGCCAGCTGTGTGGTAAGATGGTGACACATCCCATGTCACAGCCACAAACATTGTGTACACTGTCTACTGCCAGCTGTATGGCAAGATCTATGTAGGTGACACATCCCCTGTCACAGCCACAACATTGTGTACACTATCTACTGCTACTGCCAGCTGTGTGGTAAGATCTACAAAGGCGAAACATTCTGCACATCTCTGAACACCTGGCCGACATCCGCCACCACTGGCCCCAAACCAGTCACCTTACACATCAACCATCCACAACACATCAACCATGTCCAAGTCCTGGTACTCGAAGAGTGACAACTTGAAGTGCCTTCTTATCTAAGTCTTTCATCTCACTATCAGACTCTGAACCCTCCACCCTCATGGCATCAACATCCGAAAGCAGCATGTTCCTATCCACCACCAACACACCAGCCCACAATATCCTCCACCAACAAACACACACTACCATACCTCCCACTAAAAGCCTGCAATATCCTCCACCACACTACCATACCTCCCACTAAAAAGCCTGCAATATCCCCACCAACAAACACACACTACCATATCTCCCACTAAAAGCCTGCAATATCCTCCACCAACAAACACACACTACCATACCTCCCACTACTAAAAGCCTGCAATATCCCCACCAAACAAACACACACTACAATACCTCCCCCTAAAAGCCTGCAATATCCTCCACCAACAAACGCACACTACCATACCTCCCGCTAAAAGCCTGCAATATCCCCCACCAACAAACACACACTACCATACCTCCCACTAAAAGCCTGCAATATCCTCCACCAACAAACACACACTACCATACCTCCCACTAAAAGCCTGCAATATCCTCCACCAACACCAACAAACGCACACTACCACACCTCCCACTAAAAGCCTGCAATATCCTCCACCAACAAACGCACACTACCATACCTCCCACCAGTTACTTCAGACATAAGTTACAGCCATCTTCCTTTCCCGTCTCCTTTTGCTCGCATCGATCTACCCACTCCCCTTTCATGAACTGCTTGTTTGGGTCGTATCTTGTATGCATGCACAAAAACTGGAACACTTTTTCAGATTGTCCACGCAATACAAGAAGCCATTATGAACCAACGAGACATTCTGCACTGGAAAACACAACATGTAAAAAAAGATTACTATGTACAAAACATGATTAAAAAGGAAAATAAAGGTGGGAGTTTCCATCATGCAATATTCTTGTAGTGTTTTCCTCTCAAAAACAGATGCCAGCCAGCTTGTTCTTAGACACACACACATACACAGAACATTGCACAAGATCCAGTTTTTATCACTGCAGCCCTGCCCACCACACGGCGCCTTTTCAGGGACTGTCAAAGTCCAGCAAGGAAAAAAGTCACATCACAAAACAACTCCGTCCATTGAAAAAAAAAAAACATATCCAGAAAAGAAACAAACAACAACATGCAAACTGTGACATGGTGGGTCAACTCTATCTTGTAAGCCACAAAAAAGGATGTGGGGGGTCCACATGGGCAAATACAGGAGGACAGTTAGACTCCACTCTGGACAGTGTGTACAAAGTGTCACTCACTGCCAGATGAAACAAAGATCTGGCATGTCTTAAACTGTGGTAAGAAAAAAAATGACAGAAGTGTCCAGAACAAAGCCAGGAGAACGGTCTACAAAGGCAGGGAACAATAGGCATTTCCTCTGAGTCTATGTAGTGCTCAATGTACACACAGAATTGGAAGCGCAAACACACACAGTGAGCATTACATGGACACAGAGTAAATGCCTGTGTGTCATAGTCTGTATATGCATATATCCAGTGCTCAATGTACATATGAATAGTATGTAATCTTCTGTACAACATATAAACAGAGTATTGCATACATGCATACACAACTAGCATAGATACCCAGATGTACATGCATACATATATACACGTTTGTTACACACAAGCACATATATCACACACTGGCATTAACACATCACTGGTAAAACTGCTTTTCCTATACAAACTATTCAGGGAAAGTTTTTCTAAAGCGTCAGCTGACCAACAAGAAACAAAAAAATCTGAATGACACACAATTTCAACACATCAACCAAAACAAAACAAAACAGGCAGAATGACAATTTCAACACACCCACCAAAAAAAAACAAAAAAAAGTCTGAATGATACACAATTTCAATACACACCGACTAAAACAAGAAGTTTCAATCACACACAATTTCAATACAAACTAAAAGAAAGTTCTCTTCTTCATACACACATTTCAATACACTGACTAAAAGAAACAAGAAGTCTTCATAACACACAATTTCAATACACTGACTAAAAGAAACAAGAAGTCTTCATAACACACAATTTCAATACACTGACTAAAAGAAACAAGAAGTCTTCATAACACACAATTTCAATACACTGACTAAAAGAAACAAGAAACAAAAGTCTTCATAACACACAATTTCAATACACACTGACTAAAAGAAACAAGAAGTCTTCATAACACACAATTTCAATACACTGACTAAAGAAACAAGAAGTCTTCATAACACACAATTTCAATACACTGACTAAAAGAAACAAGAAGTCTTCATCATACACAATTTCAATACACTGACCAAAAAGAAACAAGAAGTCTTCAATACACACAATTTCAAATGATTGCTAATCTCCATTCCCAGGAGTACCGGACAAGGGAGAAGATCCTGCTCTAGTTCATCTCTTTTCCAGCTTACTGGCGATGGCCAAAGCCGTGAGTAGTGCACCCTGCCCGACCCCTGTGAAGAGAGCCCTGATTTTGCCGGTCCTGCAAACGTACTTCCCCCCCAGTTGTCTCTGGGTAAAGGGACCGAACTTCTCCTATGATTTTTTTTACATTTGTTATCGTTCTTTCTAACAATGACGACGAGAAACTGATCACTTATGTGAGGCTAAGATCATTCATTTATGCAAAACATGACCTTAATCATGCCAACAGAGATATTCTCTCTGCTGCTTGGGACAAAAAGTGAAGTGGGGAGGAAATGGCAAGGAGAAAAAAATGCTAGCATGCTGTCTTCTTTTTCCCATCAAATGAACAATGTTACAAACAAGTCTTCAACTTCAGATCCAATACCATTCATATGAACAGGAAGTGCCAGTCAAGGATATATTTTCTATAAAAACTAAGAAACACCCACACTGATTCAGAAGTCCTTGTCAATTTTTAATCACTAATTCATTCAATCCATTGTGACGGTTTCTTTCATGTTTTAGAAATAAGAGTGTTTTAATCAGATTGTAAATACGTCCAGTAGAATGGTAAGTGTGACACAGGTGAATCTAACCGAACTGTATGAACCTTGTGTGAGAGTGAAGGCAAGAAAGAACGATTGTGAAGAATCATAGTCATCCTCTTTCAAAATATTACGAATTGCCACACAGAACAAGATTCAGTTTTATCCACAAGCCCAAAGAGTTACTGAATAAATATTATAAATTTCTTCATTATTAACTGTTACGATATGCTGACTTGATCAGAAGTGTGTCTGTGTGGATGTGGAGGGGGGAGAGGGGATGCAAGAAAGGGGGGTGTGGGTGTGTCCATCTACATGTAAAAGTATCTGGTTTTTTTTTTGTTTTGTTTTGAGCCCTCAGATTTTTTCTTTTACGACACTCCAATTTGGCGATGTCGGCAAAAGCTTTGACAAAGCAAACGAGAGTAAACTAATCGATCGGTTTGAGAACTGAAACCTGATGGTCTTAATATTACACACATCCACTCCCCTCTTCCATTTTCCCAGCAGATTTCTGCAAATTACAAGCATGACCTTGAAGACCTTTAAGAAGCCTGAATTCAGGCTAACACCCAAACAGTCTCATGTCTGAAAAGTGCAGAGGAGGTCAAGATAGAGGAGATGACATGGTGGTGTCGTTGGACGACGACGAAGACAACCTGTCCCTGCAGAGGAGATGACGTGGTGGTGTCGTTGGACTACGACGAAGACAACCTGTCCCTGCAGAGGAGATGACATGGTGGTGTCGTTGGACGACGATGAAGACAACCTGTCCCTGCAGATGGCAGAGGAGATGACATGGTGGTGTCGTTGGACGACGACGAAGACAACCTGTCCCTGCAGATGGCAGAGGAGATGACATGGTGGTGTCGTTGGACGACGACGAAGACAACCTGTCCCTGCAGATGGCAGAGGAGATGACATGGTGGTGTCGTTGGACTACGACGAAGACAACCTGTCCCTGCAGAGGAGATGACATGGTGTTGTCGTTGGACGACGATGAAGACAACCTGTCCCTGCAGACGGCAGAGGAGGCAAAGCGGCAGGGTGAGGAGGAAACAGAAGAGGGGAGACCATCCAAGAAGAGGCAGAAGCGGGACGACACAGGAGAAGCGCCAGCTGGTGGAGAGGTCAGCATCAGTGACTGTGAACGAAGAATCCATGTGCAGTGAAGAGACAGGTGAGAAGACGCCAGTGTGAAGGGGAGGGGTCAGCATCAGGGACTGTGGACTCCAATGTGAAGGGGCAGGTGTAGCCCCCAATGTGACGAGAAATGTCTGCACGTCCATAAAACAAAAAAAGCATAGAAAAAGGAAAGAACACTCGCTTCTTCCCACTAACAGTGACCTGTACTGAGACACACACTTTTCACCTTTGTTAGTCATGAAAAAAAGAGGGTAGAAAATGATGATAGAAATATAGGTCAAACTAAGCTTACAAAAGGTAAACAGCAAATACTGTTTCCTTCTTGTCTGCAACGAAGCTTATCAAACGTATTACGTTTATTGGTTCTGATGATCTTTTTACATGATAGTCATCATTACAGCATAGCCGTGTTCTGATGATCTATTTACATGATAATCATCATTACAGCATAGCCGTGTTCTGATGATGTATTTACATGATAGTCATCATTACAACATAGCTGTGTTCTGATGATCTTTTTACATGATAGTCATCATTACAACATAGCCGTGTTCTGATGATCTATTTACATGACAGTCATCATTACAACATAGCCGTGTTCTGATGATCTATTTACATGATAGTCATCATTACAGCATAGCCGTTCTGATGATCTATTTACATGATAGTCATCATTACAGCATAGCCGTGTTCTGATGATCTATTTACATGATAGTATCATTACAGCATAGCCGTGTTCTGATGATCTATTACATGATAGTCATCATTACAACATAGCAGTGTGGAGACTAAGTACTGAGACTGGTTTTAAACCGTTCTTTTATAAATGGTTTAATTATAGCTCTAACTTTATTTAGCCACCGCTCCTGAAATAAACATAAATTTTCTTTATCCAAGTAGGTTTTAATGTTCATAACAAAAAACGTATCTATTTCAATGTCAATAACGCTTCCAGATTACGTCACATGCTCACAACTTGTAGTATGTTAAAAGTATCATCTGTTCAGCATTGATTCATATTCTCCAATGATTTTGATCTGTCTGCACGCTATTGAGGATTCTTTCAATAGTGAATGTGCATGTTTACATACAAATAAACAGACTTTTGGTTTCTTTCAATAGTGAATGTGCATGTTACATACAAATAAAACAGACTTTTGGATTCTTTCAATAGTGAATGTGCATGTTTACATACAAATAAAACAGACTTTTGGTTTGTACTGAGTCTGAAGATGATTCAATTACGATTCTTTACCATGTTGTTAACGAAGCATCTGCCTTGCCTAGTCAGCCTGCCTCAACCGCTTCAATGCCTTCTCTCTGTGTTTCACCCCCTATCCTCTCCCCAACCCCACCCGTCTTCCACCCACCATTCCCAAATTGTTCATTTTTTAGACTGAGTCGAAGTGATTCTTAATGTCAACACCACCAAACAGTCAAGCCAGATATCAATCACTGTTCTTTATTGCACCGCATTATAATTAGGTATGCATACCAGCAATGTTGTTCTCCACCATCTCTTCTAGTTGTTCTGTGCCCCCCCCTTCTGTTTGTGGTATTTAGGATGATGGTTATTTTCTGCATGCCTCTTAAAATACCTTCTCACTGTAGCTTACTCTCCCCATCAATACTGTTTACTTCAATGTCAATATGCAGCTGGTTTTCATCGATGCGGATGGTACTTTTTGTATTTCTGTACAACGACAGAGCTAACCGTTTGTGTTTTTTTGAGTTTTGTTCTTTGTTGAATTTGGAGAAAAGAAAAAAAGGTTGAACTTTGGTGAATTAATAACTGGAGTTGAATGTTGAAGTTAGTGTTGATCAAAATTTCAAGTTGTCTCTTTTCCAGTCCATCTTCCTGAAGTATGCATGATATTATAACCATCACCACCACCCCCCTCCTTTGTTTTGTCTTTTTTTTCTCCTTTCCCTCCCAAACAACTTATGCAAAAGTGTTTCTTTTTCTTCAAAGGTGAAACGGGGAATATCTATTATACAAATACATCTTGGCATTCTGGAGCAATACAGGAAGCAACTCTGGAATTTTAATCATTTGCTTACAGTTATGGTTTTGTCCCTTAGTTCACATCATCACACTTTATTCATGTAATGTCAGTGGGAAAAGTGTGTGTGTGTGTGTGTGTGTGTGTGTGTGTGTGTGTGCGGTTTTCATTCCGTCAAAAAGCTGATTATTCATATCATCAGTACTATGCCATTTCTACCAGCCGCCGTGGCGAAGTGGTTAGCGTCGCGGACTCCCGGCTGGGAGGTTTCGAATCCCATCAGAAGTCATGTGGGTTTTTCTGCCCCGACCGGCTCCTACCCAGAGTTGAGTTGCTGCGGACTCAGTTGGGAAGACTGGGACCATACAGTCGAGTTTCATCCACTTAATGGATGCGTTTCTGAGAGTGTTGCTCAAATTTCCTGACCAACACTGCAGGTGTCTGTATCTCTCGGGCCTGGTTGACGCGGGATATATTATGAAAGGAAGCGTAGAGTACAGTCCTGTCATGTAGTCTCAGACCGAAATGGAAATCCGTAGCATTATCATATCATCCTCATTCTCATCGATCAGCATAAAAAAAAAAAAATCTCAAATTCTGTGGCCCTTCATGCCCTGCTCTCATGGTGACCTCAGTTTCGATGTCCTCTCCACGTCTGTGGCCTTGGTTTGGTTCCGTCGGGGTCACCGTATCGGCGAGTCCATGGGGGCTGTCGTTGGACGGACGTGGTGGCGCCCTCCGGAGGGAGAGCTCACTCACGCCGGCTCCGCGACTAAGCAATTATTGTCGTCAGTAGGGGGCTTAGTAGGTGGTGTCCTGCGTATGTTAGATCAGAACAGGCGCCACTGAACACCACTGAAGTGACTCGGCGGCAGTGCAGTGTCTCCTCCGGTGGGTTGTCTCTTGACGACTGACACTGACTGCTCCCTGTGGATTGCCGGTGCCGGCGCTGCGGCGGGGCCGACCAGGCTGGGCTGGCTGTGGACAGGGGGTCGGAATGAGCGGCGTGGGTGCACTGCCTCTGAGGTGGCGCAGAGGTGGGACAGCAAAAAAAAAAAAAAAAAAAAAAAAAAAAGTACTATGCCATTTCTAATTTTCTTGTGAGTGTGTGTGTGATTATATGTCCTCTAATGCTCACCCCACCCTTCCCCCCTTTCCAAATCCATTTTTTTCCCTATGTAAAATAATCCATGTATTGAAAGGAGTGACTCAGTGAGTGTGAACAATAGCAAACAGGGTGTACACTTTGTTCTCATTCAAAGAAAATATTATCATGCAGTTTATGTAATTCAATGCTCTTCCAGATAATGATCCTTTTTTGGGAAAAAAAAAAAAAAATGACTTTTTTTTTCTTTCAAGCTAAATCTGAAATTTGTGTATGTATAAAACCCTATTCAACCAAATTAAATTGTCAGATACATTATTGTTTACAATCTTCAAGCATTCATTCTACTTTTTCTGTTAAGAATCTTTTTGGAACACATACCAAATTCTCACACAAATACAACAAAAGTCAATGGCTTTCTCTATGCCAACCTGAAAATCATAAATCACATATATAAACCTGAACATAATCCAAGGACCCCCCGGGAAAGAGTGCTAAGCTAAAAAAAAAAAAAAAATCAAAGTCAAACTGAACATACTCTAAGCTCACCAACTGATGGCAACCCTAAAGAAAAAAGATTCAACAACAACAATGAAAATGCAAAGTGTGTGAGAGAGTAAAAACAAATCATAATTCTGCAGCCAAGAAAAAGAGAGAGACATGGCTTGTGCAAGACAAAAATGATTCAGACAAAGCACAAAACAGTTAAACCGACTGGCAGCCGCCAACATGTACACTGATGTCATGACTGGGGAAACATTGCTGGCTTCAAAATGATCTTCATGATTTTGACTGGGCTGTGTTTCTTGCACTGATCCACTGAGTGACAACTCATTGTCCATCATGATCATGCTTCACTGAGTGACACAACTCATTGTCCATCCTGATCATGCTTCACTGAGTGACACAACTCATTGTCCATCATGATCATGCTTCACTGAGTGACACAACTCACTGTCCATCATGATCATGCTTCACTGAGTGACACAACTCATTGTCCATCATGATCATGCTTCACTGAGTGACACAACTCATGTCCATCGTGATCATGCTCTACTGAGTGACACAACTCATTGTCCATCATGATCATGCTTCATTGAGTGACACAACTCACTGTCCATCGTGATCATGCTTCACTGAGTGACACAACTCATTGTCCATCCTGATCATGCTTCACTGAGTGACACAAACTCACTGTCCATCCTGATCATGCTTCACCATTCAAAAAAACCCGGAGTTAGGCTTGCACACAAATTAATTTCATCAGCATCTTTTGGATGGGTGGGCGTCTCAAGGTGTACCCTGACAAATCACAAGGCTTCCAGACTCCTCTAATCCAGCATGTGCAAGCACCAGCAAAGAACACTGTCAACAGATCAGCGTATAGATTTATCCTATTCCTTCTCTGTACAGGAGAAGATGCTCATGCCAACATATGTCTCATTCACAGACAACAACGCAGTGTAACTACGCTGAAAACAGACATGCCATTAGGGACACACTACATGGCCCACAAACGCACAGACTGTGTTTTCCTTCCACGGCTAATCTGAAATTTGTCATCTTACAGTGTATCAAAGATTCAACCAAATACATCAGATATATTTTTCTTTATAATCTAAAAGCATTTTCTCTGTTAATAACCTTTTAGGAACAGATACCAGACTTCTCCTCACACAACCCTAGCGACAGTCAATGGCTTTCTCTATGCAACCTGAGAGTCATAAATCACATATCAACCTGAACATAATCTCCGTGGTGGCCCCTCCAGTCAGCCTTCCATCATGAAAAAAAAGCGCATGGAAAAAAAAAAGAAACAAAAAAAAAAAGGTCCAAGTGAACATAATGAAAAAAAAGAGAGAAAGTAAAAAAGAAAAAGAAATGCAATGTGAAACATATACAAAAAAAAGAAAGAAAAGGAAAAAAAAAACCAAGAGAACATACTCAAAACAAAAAAAACAAAAAAAAAAACACAACAAAGAAAGAGAGAAAGAAACAAAAAAAAGTGCAATATACTCATAAAACACAAAAGAAAAGAAAAAAATCCAAAGAACAAAAAAAGAAAAAAAAAAAAAAAGGGGAAAAGCCAGTGAACATAAAAAAAAAAAGAGAAAAAAAAAGCCAGTGAACATAAAAAAGAAAAGAAAAAAAAAAAGGGAAAAAAAAGCCAGTGAACATAAAAAAGAAAAAGAAAAAAAAGGGAAAAAGCCAGTGAACATAAAAAGAAAAAGAAAAAGGGGAAAAAGCCAGTGAACATAAAAAAGTAAAGAAAGAAAAAAGGAAAAAAAAAAAGCCAGTAAAACCATACAAAACCAAAAAAAAAAAAAAAAATCTATGCGAACATACTCACTCAAAAAAAAAAAAAAAAAAAAAACATACTCAAGGTGGCAGTGAACGTACTCAAGAAAGTGGACCTGGGTCTGGGCAAACTGGCGACTGAGGGCCTCCATGACCTCTTTGTGGGGCAGGCCTCCCCAGCTCCTCTTCACACTGCTGTAGTTCTTGACAAACACGGCGAAGGGGTCCGGGGTGTGGGGGGCGTGGCAGTCTGGGAGCTTGCCTTGCTGGAGGTCAGCAGCTGGAAGCAGCCGTGACAGCGACCACACACCTTGCCCTCAGTGTCCAGCGACTTGGGGTGACGGCCCAGTCTGGTGGGACATGGCAACACAGTGACTTCACTGACATGGCAACACAGTGACTTCATCACACTGACATGGCAACACAGTGACTTCATCACTGACATGGCAACACAGTGACTTCATCACTGACATGGCAACACAGTGACTTCATCACTGACATGGCAGCACAGTGACTTCATCACTGACATGGCAGCACAGTGACTTCACTGACATGGCAACACTGTGACTCACTTGGCAACACAGTGACATGACAACACAGTGACTTCATCACTGACATGGCAACACTTCACACTGACTTGGCAACACAGTGACTTCATCACTGACATGGCAACACAGTGACTTCATCACTGACATGGCAACACAGTGACTTCATCACTGACATGGCAACACAGTGACTTCATCACTGACATGGCACACAGTGACTTCATCACTGACATGGCAACACAGTGACTTCATCACTGACATGGCACACAGTGACTTCACTGACATGGCAACACAGTGACTTCATCACTGACATGGCAACACAGTGACTTCATCACTGACATGGCAACACAGTGACTTCATCACTGACATGGCAACACAGTGACTCATCACACTGACATGGCAACACAGTGACTTCATCACTGACATGGCAACACAGTGACTTCATCACTGACATGGCAACACAGTGACTTCATCACTGACATGGCAACACAGTGACTTCATCACTGACATGGCAACACAGTGACTTCATCACTGACATGGCAACACATTGACTTCATCACTGACATGGCAACACAATGACTTCATCACTGACATGGCAACACATTGACTTCATCACTGACATGGCAACACAGTGACTTCATCACTGACATGGCAACACAGTGACTTCACTGACATGGCAAACAGTGACTGACAATGGCAACAGTGACTTCATCACTGACATGGCAGCACAGTGACTTCACTGACATGGCAACACAGTGACTTCATCACTGACATGGCACACACAGTGACTTCATCACTGACATGACAACACAGTGACTTCACACTGACATGGCAACACAGTGACTTCATCACTGACATGGGCAGCACAGTGACTTCATCACTGAACATGCAGCACAGTGACTTTATCATCACTGACATGGCAGCACAGTGACTTCATCACTGACATGGCAACACAGTGACTTCGTCACTGACATGGTGACACAGTGACTTCATCACTGACATGGCAACACAGTGACTTCATCAATGACATGGCAGCATTCTGACTTCATCACTGACATGGCAACACAGACTACACATCATGACACGGCAACACAGTGACTTCATCACTGACATTGCAACACACAGTGACTTCATCAGTGACATGGCAACACAGTGACTTCATCACTGAAATGGCAACACAGTGACTTCATCTATGAAATGGCAACACAGTGACTTCATTACTGACGTGGCAACACAGTGAACACACGGACTTCACTACAGACATGGCAACACAGTGAACACAGTGACTTCATTACTGACGTGGCAACACAGTGAACACAGTGACTTCACTAGAGACATGGCAACACAGTGAAAAAGTGACTACATCAAATATGACAATGACATGACAACAAAGTGACTTCATCACTGACATGGCAACACAGTGAACACAGTGACATTCATCACTGACATGGCAACACAGTGACTTCATCACTGATCTGTCAACACAGTGACTTCATCACTAACATGGCAACAAAGTGACTTCATCACTGACAGGGCCGACACAGACTACACATCATGACATGTCAACAGAGTGACTTCATCACTGACATGGCAACACAATGACTTCCTCACTGACATGGCCAACACAGTGACTTCATCACTAACATGGCAACACAATGACTTCATCACTGACATGGCAACACAGTGACTTCATCGCTGACATGGCACATGGCACAGTGACTTCACTGACATGGCAACACAGTGACTTCATCACTGACATGCCAAGACATGGTGACTTCATAACTGACATGTCAGCACCATGACTTCATCACTGACATGTCAACACAGTGACTTCATCACTGACATGTTAGCACAGTGACTTCATCACTGACATGTCAGCACAGTGACTTCATCACTGATATGGGAACACACTGACTTCATCACTGATATGGCAACACAGTGACTTCATCACTGACATGGCTGACACAGTGACTTCATCGCTGACATGGCCGACACAGACTACACATCATGACACGGCAACACATGGTCTTTCCATCACCGACAAGTCTGACAGAATACAGATTACATGTCAATCTTAACAGACAGATACAGAGTTGATACAGACTACAAATTGATACACAGTTGGCACAGACTACAGATTACATTTCAACCTAACAGACTGATACAGAATTAACACAGACCTAACATTACATGTCTACCCAAACAGACAGACCGAGTTGACACAGACTACAGATTACATGTCAACTTAAACAGACTGATACAGAGTTAACACAGACTACAGATTACATGTCAACCCAAACACATGACTGATACAGACTTGGCACATACATGATTACATGGCAACACAGTGACTTCATCACAGACATGGCCGACACAGACTACACATCATGACATGTCAACACAGCGTCTTCATCACTGACATGGCAACACAGTGACTTCATCACTGACATGGCTGACAGTGAACACAGTGACTTCATCACTGATGTGGCAACACACTGAACACAGTGACTTCATCACTGACATGGCAGCACAGTGACTTCATCACTGACATGGCTGACAGTGAACACAGTGACTTCATCACTGATGTGGCAACACATTGAACACAGTGACTTCATCACTGACATAGCAGCACAGTGACTTCATCACTGACATGGCAAAACAGTGACTTCATCACTGACATGGCCAACACAGTGACTTCATCACAGACATGGCAACACAGTGACTTCATCACCGACATGGCCGACACAGACTACACACAGACAGCTTACACACTGACATCACTGACATGGCAACAAAAGTGACTTCATCACTGACATGGTCAACACAGTGACTTCATCACTGACATTGCAACTCAACTGACATGGCCAACACAGACCACACGTCATGACATGACTTCATCACTGACATGTAAACACAGTGACTTTATCACTGACATGGCAACACAGTGATGACATGTGACTCATCACTGACTGTTAAATTGACTTCATCACTGACATGTCAACACAGTGACATGACATGGCCAACACAGTGACTTCATCACTGACATGTGTTAACACAGTGACTTCATGCAAACACAGTGGACTTCACCACTTGACATGTCAACACAGTGACAGTCATCACTAACCATGTCAACACAAGTGACTTCATCACGGACATGTCAACATACAGTGACTTACATCGCATGTTCCACAGCTACGACTTCACAGCACAGTGGCCACACAGTGACTTCATCACAAAATTAAACATGATCAACACAGTGACTTCATCATGACATGGCAACACAGATGACTTTCTAACTGACATGTAAACCCCACAGTACTTTCATCCCTGACATGCCCAACACAGTGCCTGTCAAATGGTGACATTTCAAACACATGACTTATCACGCACTGACATGTATGTAACCGTGGACTTCACCACTGACATGTCCAACACAATTGACTTCATTCGCTAGTACATGTCACCGTGACTTCAGCCCTGCTGGGCCACACAGTGCTTTCAATCGCTGACATGAGTCCCACGGGTGACTAAGAGGTCACAAATTCATCAATCAAATTAAATAATGTCAAAAAAAGTTACTTGTTTTATAACTGAAAATGGAAAGAAAAGTGGAATATCTAAAACAAGGNTACAGATTACATTTCAACCTAACAGACTGATACAGAATTAACACAGACCTAACATTACATGTCTACCCAAACAGACAGACCGAGTTGACACAGACTACAGATTACATGTCAACTTAAACAGACTGATACAGAGTTAACACAGACTACAGATTACATGTCAACCCAAACAGACTGATACAGACTAACACAGCGTCTTCATCACTGACATGGCAACACAGTGACTTCATCACTGACATGGCTGACAGTGAACACAGTGACTTCATCACTGATGTGGCAACACACTGAACACAGTGACTTCATCACTGACATGGCAGCACAGTGACTTCATCACTGACATGGCTGACAGTGAACACAGTGACTTCATCACTGATGTGGCAACACATTGAACACAGTGACTTCATCACTGACATAGCAGCACAGTGACTTCATCACTGACATGGCAAAACAGTGACTTCATCACTGACATGGCCAACACAGTGACTTCATCACAGACATGGCAACACAGTGACTTCATCACCGACATGGCCGACACAGACTACACATCATGACAGCTTAACACACTGACTTCATCACTGACATGGCAACAAAGTGACTTCATCACTGACATGTCAACACAGTGACTTCATCACTGACATGCAACTCAACTGACATGGCCAACACAGACCACACACGTCATGACATGTTAAACACAGTGACTTCATCACTGACATGTAAACACAGTGACTTTATCACTGACATGGCAACACACAGACTACATCACTGACATGTTAACACAGTGACTTCATCACTGACATGTTAACACAGTGACTTCATCACTAACATGTCAAACACAGTGACTTCATCACTGACATGTCAACACAGTGACTTCATCACTGACATGTCAACACAGTGACTTCATCACTGACATGTCAACACAGTGACTTCATCACTGACATGTCAACACAGTGACTTCATCACTGACATGTCAACACAGTGACTTCATCACTGACATGTCAACACAGTGACTTCATCACTGACATGTCAACACAGTGACTTCATCACTGACATGTCAACACAGTGACTGACTTCATCACTGACATGGCAACACACAGTGACTTCATCACTCACATGACATGTCACAGTGACTTCATCACTGACATGAGACAGTGACTTCACTGACATGGCAACACACTTCATCACTGACACAGACACAGTGACTCATCACACTAAATTAAACATGTCAACACAGTGACTTCATCACTGACATGTGGCAGCACAGTGACTTGACACAACTGACATGTCAACACAGTGACTTCACATGACATGGCTACACACAGTGACTTCATCACTGACATGTCAACACACAGTGACAGAATCACTGACATGTCAACCACAGTGACACAGATACAAATTGACATGAGTTGACACAGACTACAGATTACACAGAACATTAAACCAGACACCACAGTCTACACAGACTACAGATTACATGTCAACCCAGAACTGAGACAGACTTGACACACATGATTACATGTCAACCTAACAGATACAGAGTTGGCACAGACTACACAGATTACATGTCAACTTCAAGTTAAACAGACCGATACAGAGTTAACACAGACTACAGATTACATGTCAACCCAACAGACTGATAAGTAGACTTGGCACATACACCATTACATGTCAACCTAACACTAACAGACAGATAAGAGTTGACACAGACTACAAATTACATGTCAACCCAAACAGATATAGAGTTGATACAGACTACATACAGATTACATATCAACCTAACAGACTGATACAGAATTGACACTGACTACAGATTACATGTCAACCTAACAGAGAGATCTATGCACACAACCTAACAGACAGACACTGAGCAGCAAGGATAATATAACCAGGACACAGACTACAGATCATACAAACAACCTAAACAGACATACAGAGAGCGGCAAGGACTTGGTACAACCAGCACACAGAACAGACAGACCATATAAACAACCATAACAAATCAGTACAGAGAAACAAGGATCTGACCTGACCAGCTTACAGACTACTGTTCAAACAGAGAACCTGATCAGACTAATGCAGACAAACAAACAAAGAACCTGATCAGACTGATGCAGACGAACAAACAAAGAACCCGATCAGACTGATGCAGACAAACAAAGACCTGATACAACCAGGGCACACACTGCTATCATTCAAAGAACGTAACACTCCAGTGCTGGGAAACATGGGTCTGATACATCCAGCATACAGACGGCTGATTATATAACGATCTTCACTTGCTGATACGCAGAAACAAGAATCTGATACATCCAGCATACAGACGGCTGATTATATCAAGAATCTTCACATACTGATACACAGAAACAAGAATCTGATACATACAGCATACAGACGGCTGATTATATCAAGAATCTTCACATGCTGATACACAGGAACTGATACGATTTGGACACAGACGTGTAAACTACTGATTACACAAACAATCTAAGCAGACTGATAACAAAGATATGATGTAACAACAGTACTACAATATACTGGATTTGCATGCGCTTAATAAACCCTTTTCATCTCTATTCTTGTTCTCTGTTCTTCCTCGTTTTCTTCTCTTTTGTATAAAAACCAATGAAATACTTGTGAAAACAGGTTGAACTCAACAAGCTATCTTTGAGGATACTCTGACAATTTGAAACTAAAAAAAAAAAAAAAAAAAAGTCAAAGTTTTGGTTGTAGACCATCTTCAGGACTGATGACATAAATGACAAACAAAAACATAAATACGCAATGACGTATGAATAAAAACTTATACGTAATGGACAAATAAGTGTTTAAAGGTGTGTGTGTGTGTGTGTGTGTGTGTGTGTGTGTGTGTGTGTGTGAGTGTGTGTGCATGCAAGCGTGCATGTGTGTGTGTAATGGGAAGAAGCAAAAAGAGAGGCAGACAGAGAGAAACAGCAAACAGAAATAGAGATAGACTCATAGAGAAAAAGAAAGGGAGAGAGTGACAAGGAGTCTTATGCTTGGAAGGGGGCTCTTGAGGGGTGTATGAGGGGGGAAAAACAAAACAAAAACAAACGATAACGCAGAAGTGAGGGTGTGTGGGGGGATTGGGAGGGGGAGGGGCGGGGGGGGGGCGGGGGGGGGGGGGGGGGGGGGGGGGGGGAGGGTGGAGACTTAAAAAAAATAAGGTGCACATGGATTTTCCATATGTATGAGTATGCATATTTGGATGGTGGAGATGGTGTGTTGGGGAGTATATCATTATACCGTACATGTCATGTTATGAATATGTTATATATGTAGATGGGGTGTGAATGTAAAGACGGAGGGATGGGGAAATTTGGGGAGAGGGGTGCAGAGAGAAATGGATGGAGGTGAGGCTGGGGGAAAGCAAAGTATGGGCAAAGAGCTGGAATGATTCAAACTGAAAAAGGTTGAACTGAAACTCTTCTATCGCAAAACTCTGTATACTTTTCAACCTAAAATTTTCAAGGAAAAAAAAACTTAGACCTATGGAAACAGAGATCATGCAATAAATCTTTCAACACAACTTTTATATCTTCATGTAGTGAGCGCTGCCCTCTCCAAACAAGTGAACGCACTTACTGATAACCACAGTCCACGCATCTGTGATGTACTTGGTGTTGATGCTGTAGTCATGACAACGCCCAATCATCATGGGGATCTCCGGGGGTGTACTCCATTGGCCTTGGTGGCCCTAAAAAAAAGACATAATAAAACACAATTCACTACAACTACCATCGTCATATTATCACCTAAAGTGGTAGCAATCCTCTGTTATTTTTTCAATATTTTCATCAGCATCATCATCATCATTATTATCACTCATTGCTATCATCATTATTATTATCATCATTACCATTTTAAACTCGCATTGTCTCCTTCCCAATGGCCTCATTTTCATTCAACACCCATCTTGTGTTGAATTTGAGAAGATAAGTGATTGCTCGTTCTTCGTTTTCATTGTCCTGAATGTTGTTTACTTTGCCTAAAGAAGACCTAAGACATAAATAACCATTACATCCAAACACTTCCTAGGAACAGCATAGCAAACACCACACCCAATCATAACACTTCCTCAGAGCAGCATAACCCACCAAACACCACACCAATCATAACACTTCCTCAGAACAGCATAACCCAGCAAACATCACGCCCAATCATAACACTTCCTCAGAACAGCATAATCTAGCAAACACCATGCCCAATCATAATACGTAAGCTCGGCTAACTTATGTTATGCACTTTAGTTTCCATTAAAGGTCAACACTCCCTTTAAAAAGTCATTAAAGTAAACACTAATTGTTTTTGTTTTAATGGTGTTATTTTTAAAATCCAGTTCATTGTCCACAGAACTTATGTATGCAATTTTCATGTCATCTGTCATCTTTCATTCTTTGGCATGCGTTCACCCCCACAGAGAGGCCGAGCTTCGTCTACACCCTCCATCACCAACCAACAAGGCCAAAATCCAGATACTGTCCCTATTTTATCATCTGAGTCTGAGTCCCAAGTTTGAGTCCGAGGAACAATTTCTTTTTCGTTTTTGTTGGGGAGTGAGCCATAGTTTGAGCTTTTAAAGTTCATCCCTGCCTACCCACCCACCATGGAGTCCAACAAGGGGCCAGGGTCAAGGGAAATACAACTCTTGACCCCATCCAGGTTTCAGCAGGGATATACACCAGATAGAACATAACTAACCTATTCCGCCAAGATCATGACACACCACCAGGGACAAACGGTGAATACTTACAAGGTTTCCAAGGCCAGCCAAGAACTACCCAGTTTGACCCAACATCACGTAGAGGCAGCCGATTGACATACATGGGCCATACTGGGGGCCAATGTGTGCCACCCGTCTTAGAGGAGGTCCGAGCCAAAGTGATTATAGCCCAGCCGACCGCAAAGGGCATATCAGGGCTGTCACCACGTTAAAATCAACTCACAGGTCATTCATCCACACAGTTTTTTAAAAGACATCGTCTAAAATCTCATCCAAAACTTTGTTAAAAATCTTTCCACTGTAAAATCTCAGATCCGATGAAAAATGTTAACCTCTTTCAAGAACTCAAAGATCGCGTCAGGCGGAACATCTCTGAACAAGGTTTTCATGGAATCTGCTAAAAATGTTTTGTGTCTCACATCGTGCAAATCCCAACACTCTAAAAGAATATGTTTCATTGTGAGTGGCACATGACACGGAATGCACCAAGGAACTTCTTCACTCTTTAAAAGGTAGGAATGGGTAAAATACGAATGGCCGGTGTGCAGCCGGCACAGAACTGTTTCTTCTTTACGACCACCAGACGAAGATGGGAGGAACTCCTTTAGGTTTGGACGGATCTGAAAGAGTTTGTTATCCGTCTGTGTATTCCAATCCTCCTGCCAGAGGTCTTTTACATAATCGTTAATTTTGGGTTTCAGATCCGAGCAGGGGATAGGTGTGTTTGACAGTTTCTCTCTTGTGGCATTCTTGGCCAAACGATCCACCATTTCGTTCCCTCCGATGCCAACATGACCGGGAACCCAAGCCAGAAGAATGTTGTAACCCTCCGCTGTCAACTTGGTAAAAAGGTCAAAAAAGTGTAAAAGTTCGGGGTGCTGAAGGTTGCGGCCAGATATGGCCTCCAAAGCCGACAGCGAATCCGACAAAACCAGAAAGTCCCTCTTTGGAGACTGTGAGATTATTCTTAGTGCCAGAACCAGAGCTGTAAGTTCAGCAGAGTAGGCAGAAGCGTCTGAAGGAATATGTTCTAACAGTATTTGAGAAGGAGCACCAGGGCAGTAGGCTGCACAGGCCACTCCATCTTCAGACTTGGAACCGTCAGTGAAAATTTTCTGATAGGATGGGAGTTTTGAACTCAGCTCAGCATACAACGCCTTGTATGCCAGAGAGCTGGTGGACTCTTTGCGAAAAGCTGCAAGATCAAAACGAATGTCTGGTGTGAAAAAGGTCCACGGAGGCTCATCTGGAAACTTGGAAAAATCAGACACAACTCCTAGGTCTAGACCTGCATTCCGTGCGTGAGGCTGCATACGAAGGCCAAACGACGGAATACAGGTAGGGTTGTTTTCGAATTTGTTTTGGAACTGAGGGTCAAAGACACAGTCATAGGCAGGGTTTTTTCTGGTTCAGAGAACAGTCTGATATAGTAGTTCAAAGATAGTTTCAACCTGCGGTTGGACAGTGAGGGTTCACCTGCCTCTGCGTACAGCTGTACACAGGGGTGGTGCGGAATGCTCCAAGACATAGACGAAGCCCTTGATGGTGGATAGGGTCTAAGAGTTTGAGGTAGGACGGTCTTGCAGAGCCATACACAGCACAACCATAGTCCAGTTTGGAACGGACCAGGGCTCTGTAGAGGTGCAGCAAAGTTTTCTTATCAGCGCCCCAGTCAGTGTGTGCTACGACCCGCAGAATATTCAGAGCTTTCTGGCAAGAAGTTTTGAGGTTTTTAATATGGCTGAGAAAGTTCAGTTTTTTTTCAAAAATAACCCCCAGAAATTTCGCTTCCTTAACAGCTGGAATGGTGGTCTTATCCAGAAGAATTTCAGGATCAGCAAAAAATTGACGAAAATTGTGAAAAATGGATTGACTGGGTTTTTGTACGTGAAAAGGTAAACCCGTTGTCCTCGGCGGCCCACTGTTGAATCCTGTTGACACAAAGTTGGAGTCGCCGCTGTACGCTGGCGTAAGAAGCTCCAACTGCGTACAGCGCGAAGTCGTCAACGAACAAAGAAGACTCAGAGCCCTGGCTTACCGATTTCACAATGTCATTGATCTTAATGCTGAAAAGGGCAGGAGAAAGGATGCTCCCCTGAGGTACACCCAACTCCTGCCCATGGATGTCCGAGAGTGTGGTGCCAACACGCACCTGGAACTGTCGATCAGCCAGAAAGTTTTCGATAAACATAGGCAGATAGCCACGAAAACCAAGTTTATGCAAATCCATAAGGATCCCTGATTTCCACGTGGTGTCATATGCTTTTTCTAGGTCGAAAAAGATAGCGACCACATGCTGCTTATTGACAAAGGCGTTGCGATGGTGGTTTCTAGACGGATTAAATGGTCAACTGTCGAGTGGTACTTGCGGAACCCGCACTGTTCACTGGCCAAAAGGCCGTCGGTTTCCAGCTTCCACATCAGACGGGAGTTGACCATCTTTTCCATCAGCTTACACAGGCAGCTGGTCAGAGCTATTGGGCGATAGTTTGATGGGGTTGTAGGGTCCTTTCCAGGTTTGGGGATTGGAATGATCAGGGCTTTCCGCCAGGAGGGCGGGAAGCACCCTGTGGTCCAGATATGGTTATAGACTTTGAGAAGGGTCTGGAGACAGCTTTCTGGAAGGTGTTTCAAAACCTGATAATGAATGTCATCCAGACCAGGGGCAGAGTCATTGCAGGTTTGCAAAGCTGATTTTAGTTCGCTAATCGAGAAAGGCAGATTGTAAGCTTCAGAGTTGTCTGATGTGAAATTGTATGAAGATTTCTCTCTAATTTGCTTGTTTCTTAAAAAGCTGCAGATTTATTTAAAGAAGAGGAGTTCTGCTGGATGGTGGAGGCCAACAGATTGGCAACAGCTTGTTTGTCAGTGATCAAAGCATCGGCAAGTTTCAGGTGATGAATGGAGGGGTTGGTGTTCTTCCCTTTGATTTTTTTCTGATGATGTTCCAAACTTTTTTCTTTGAAGTTTTAGATTCAGATGTCAGTCCGGAGCAGAAGTTTCTCCAAGACCGACGTTTACTGATTTTGAAAGTATGTCTCGATTTAGCACGGAGTTTTCTGATGGGCTCGGGGCGTTAGGACCAGAGGGTCGTTGGTATACCTGACGCTGAGCCCGTTTACGTACTTTTGAGATTTGTTGGCAGTCAAAATTAAACCAGGGTGTCTTTGGCATTTTGGGGTTTGTTTGAGGAAGTTGGAATGGAGGCCTTGGCGCATTTTATGAGGATATTGGAAACCGTTTCTGCGGGATCCGGACTTTGTAGAACTTCCTCTGTGAGTTCCCCCACGGACAGTTCCTGCAAAAAGATCCCAGTTCGCCTTGTTGAAAATTTAGATGTTCTGGAACAGTGCGGCTTTCAGTTAGTTATTTTGGATTTTAGAACAATTGGAAAATGGTCACTCCCATGCAGATCGTCAAGTGCCGACCACTAGTCCAGGACCAGCGAGGGGTCGCACACTGACAGATCCAAACATGAGAGAGCACCAGTAGCAGAGTGGAGGAAGGTTGGAGATCCATCATTAAGACAACACAGGTCAAGCTCTGAGAAGACGTTTTCCAGAAGGAGACCTCTAGACGAAGTATCAACGCTACCCCCAAAGAGGATTGTGCCATGAAATCGCCCAACAGCAAAAAAGGTCGTGGAAGCTCCTCAATCAGGCTGACCAGTTCTTGTCGACTGATGGATACAGAAGGAGGCAGATATAGACAACAAATAGTGACCGTTTTATGCAGAGAGACTCTGGCAGCTAAAGCTTGGAGGGGAGAACTGAGGTAGACAGGGCTAAACAGAAGAGATTTGTGGATAAGCAACGACACACCACCCGTCACTCCAACTGCAGAAGGCTGTGCTGGTTTAGAAAGAACATTAAAACCCGATAAAGAGAAAGATT
>JADBJO010026188.1:15000-20000 GCA_016801955.1 Conus betulinus | reverse complement strand
TTGATCAGGAGAATGACCCCCCACCCCATCATCTCACATATTTTTGAAATTTTCCACCAATGACAGCATTCACAATTTTCATATGCATGACCCTTCCCTAGCTCACGTCACATTTCAGGCCTTCTCGCTCACCCTTGACAAGCATCTTGGCGCCAGGTGGTTCATCCTAAATAGTTCTATTATTTTCATTTTAATCTGTCTGCTTGGAACCACCTGGGATGTACGAGGGTTGAAAAATAAGTCGGTGGCCCAAGTATGAAGGAAAGGCGCCAAGAGTCTGTTCACCTGTTATTTTTCAAAATAGTCCCCTCTCATGACCACACACCGCTCCTAACGCTTCTGCAGAATCTGGATCCTTTCGCGGAAGAAGGTTCTATCTTGGGACCATAGGAACGCCTGTGTAGCCTCCATCACTTCATTATCTGTGCTGAATCTGATTCCAGCAAGATGTTTCTTCAGAAACGAGAACAGTGTAGTAATCGGAGGGGGCCAGGTCTGGCGAATATGGGGGGTGTTGGAGCAGTTCGTATCCGCAGTTACCAATGGTTGCCATGGCAATAGTGGAGCGGTGAGCAGGTGCGTTATCCTGAAAGAAGAGAACGTCTCTGGTCAAACTTTCCAGGGCGCTTCTCGATGAAAGCTGCTCGCAATTGCCGCAGTAAATTAGAGTAATATTCTCTCGTCACAGTGTGCCCGTGTTCATTCAAGTCAATCAACAGGATCCCATCCGCATCCCAGAAAACCGATGCCATGACCTTGCCCGCCGAGATGGTGACCCTGGCTTTCTTGGGAGGGGGAGAGTCCATGTGTTTTTCCACTGCTTTGACATTCTTTTTGTTTCTGGCGTAAAGTGATGGCACCAGGTCTCATCCATGGTAACCAACCTCTGGAGAAAGCCTTCTGGGTCAGTGTTAAACAGGCGAAGATTGTCGCGCGACATGCTGAACCGAGTGCGTTTCTGGTGGAGAGTCAGAAGCCTTGGTACCCAGCGTGCGGATACCTTCCTCATGGCTAGGTGTTCTTTCAGGATGGCAAGTGCTGTGGTGTGGGAGACCCCCACCTCACTGGCGATGAATCTGATAGTCGGTCGTCGGTCAGCCATTATCATGTCATGAACTTTGACAATGGTTTCTTCACTGCACTGTGATACAGACCTGCCAGGACAGTCATCATCATCAATGCTCTTTCTCTCCCCCTTCTAAATTCAGCAGTCCACTTCTTAACCAATCAGCAACATGGGGCAGACCCACTGTATGTTTTCTCTATATCTTCATTGATGGCTTTGGGGGACAAGCCTTTTTTGACAGAGGAAATATATCACGGCTCTGTTCTGGAGGTTCTCCATTTTGACGCAAAGACGAAGGGTTGGTCACTCTGCCGGCCTGTTACCTCAAAACTAGCGGACGTCAAACATCAAATTTTGTACGTCATCTTTCGAAAGGCAGATGCAATTGTGCGCCAAATTGCATTGATGTAGCCCAACTCCTTCATGGTTAGGCCACGGAATTTTCCAACCCTCATATCTTGAGGGAAAGAAAAGAAGGTCAGTCAACTTTCAGACACGATGAACATTTTCAAAGCAAGCTAAGTGTACCTGTCTATAAATACTCGACTCCTTAAGCAAGGGCTTGGTGTATCAACTTTCGGTGTCCAGCCACACTCTTTATCAGCTAGGCCCTGAGACTGCAGGACACAGGGGAGACAACTGGATCACTAAACATCTGAATAAAAAGAAAAGCTCTGGGTCTTGTTTAGCAGATACCTGCACTAGGATTCAACTTGCCAGGTGGAGAGCCATTTGATAACCTTATGAAGGTCGCACGCGCTCATTTATAAGTGTACAGTCTGTGTATGTATGTCCAGGCACGGAAAGTGCACTGAGCCTGTGTGCGCTTACACGTTAACGTGTGTGTGTGTGTGTGTGTGTGTGTGTGTGTGTGTGTGTGTACGTACGCTTTCATGTATGCGATGCAGGAGAACACTCCAACACACAAATGTGAGGGCAGCGCCTGTCTGAACGTTATGAGTAGAATGAAAGTTCAGAGAATGGTAACTTCTTTCAAAGCGTTAAAAAGGTATGTATAAACGCGTACACAAACTTAAAGATATGCCCCATCTTCCTGATGTGTGTGTGTGTGTGTGTGTGTGTGTGTGTGTGTGTGCGCGCGCGCGCGCGCGCACGCGTGTGTGTGTGTGTGTGTGTGTTCTGTGTAGTTCTCTCTCTCTCTCTCTCTCTCTCTCTCTCTCTCTCTATATATATATATACAGGCTTTGCATGTATTCAAAGCCCTAGTCAGTTACAAAGACAACCGTTGTGCATAGGCACTAGGGAATCCACGGGTCGACCTGAACACTCCGACCTGTAACTCCAGTAATCCGTGAAAAAAAAAAAATCGATCCGCCATTGTGCGGTTACAGCAGACGCAGTGTCAAGTTACAAAATAAAAAAAAGTCACACAAAAAAAACGCAACAACAGCAACAACAACGTACCCTTACTGTACAACATTACATGTAAACACAGTGCACGACTACACTCACACCACTGTTTCTCTGTCTCTGTCTCTCTCTCTTTGTCAACACTCACCGCACTCACACACACACACACACACACACACACACACACACACACACACGCACGCACGCACGCACGCACGCTCGCACGCACACACACACACACACACACACACACACACTCTCTCTCTCTCTCTCTCTGTGTCTCTGTCCTGTCTGTCTGTCTCTCTCACACACACACACACACACACACACACACACACACACACACACACAGAGAGAGAGAGAGAGAGAGAGAGAGAGAGAGAGAGAGAGAACACACAACTGAAGTCGCTCCACTATCTCACACACAGTACACATCGGTACTGCACACAGTCAGGCATTCCATGGTTTGCTGTCAGTTTTCCTTTTTCCGCTGTCAGGCTGTCATTGAAAGCCAGTGAACCCAGACAGTTAATGTAGGGTTGGACGAGCTGAAGGAGCGGGGAGGGGAAAGCGGTGGGGGAGGGAGGGGTGGAGGGGAGGGAGGGGGGGGCGAGGGGGGAAGGGGGTGTCTGGGGGAGGGGGGGGGGGGGTGAAATCCCACTGTCTGTTAACCAAGGCGCCACATATATCTATTACAGATCTCGAAAGTCGACCAAACCGCATCCATACCGTGCCTCCCCCCCCCCCCCCCTTCTCCTCCCCCCCTCCCCCCTCTTCCACCCCCTCTCCCCATGCCTCCACCCTTCATCCTCCCCTGTACTCGCACTGGAAAGATCATCGTAACCTGCCCCCCCCCCCCCCTCCCTAATTGTGTACGGCTTGCTCATTCCCTTACCCCCCCCCCCCCCCCCCCCCCCCCCCCCCCCCCCCCCCCCCCCCCCCCCCGCCTTCCTTCGTGTAATAGATAATTATGGCCTAGCCGCATTAGGAAAGCCAGAAGGGCAGGTAGCAGTCTGCCAGATAGGTCCCCCAGAGATGTTGCCATGGTGACAGTGGCTAGAGGAGGCCACAAACCGTGGGTGGGGGGGGGGTGGCAGTTGGCTTGGGTGGTGGAGGAGCACTGAATTCGCACTCAAATGTCGCGAGTTCGAATCTGGCTGAGGCTCAAGGTGCCCAGCATGAACATGGCCATTTTGGCTGCCAACGTTTGTGTGTCCGACGCTGTCCTGATGTTTAATATCAGTTAGATTGCCCCCCCCCCCCCCCCAACCCCCCCCCCCCAACCCATCCCCATTTTCCCCAAAATGGTTATCGGCGTTGTCATTATCACTGTAGGCGGAAGTGGACCTGAAATCTGAATGCAAACTGTTGGCCAAGCCAGCCAGCCAGTCGTTGCCCAGTCCTGCGGCCACCAGAATAACCAGGAAGTAAAAACGGGTTGGCCTAGTGTTTCCATGTTCCTGGTTGGGCGCGTCGTCTGGTTCTGCACTTGTTGGGGCCTGATGTATGACGAACTCTTTAACTTTCTTCACAACTGTCTTCACAACATCGTTCGTAACTCTGCTTAACTATGAACGATTTCGTAAATCCGTTACCTGTGATTCACGAAACGCCTACGAAAGTTGTGCATGTTTTCCGCTTCCTTCAGAAATGACCGAACGTGTGCAAAGGAAATGGCGTTGAATGGCAGCAACAAATTGCAGACCACAAAAGTCTAACTAGCATACTTTAGGGGTAAAACTCAACAAGTGGACTTTTTTTTGTGTGTTCTGCTAATTGTGTGTACACACACACATTCTCTCTCTCTCTCTCTCTCTCTCTCTCTCTCTCTCTCTCTCCTCTCTCTCTCTCTCTCTCTCTCTCAACACACTCATACACACACACACACACACACACACACACACTCTCTCTCTCTCTCTCTCTCTCTCTCTCTCACACACACACACACACACACACACACACACACACACACACACACACACACACACCTGTCTTAGAGCATTTTCATACAGTTTCTCTCCTGATCTCAGTGACCATTCCTACAGACCATGCGTTGCGACCTTCATGCTTAAGTTTCTCTCTTTCTTTTCTCACATGAGAATGACTTGATGGCTCTTCCTCTCAGGAAGCATGTTGTAAGCAACATTGGTGTCATTCCCTCCTGTGAGAAGGGATGCAGTTTTTCATCTCTGGTAAGGGCAACAGCTGGGTCAGTTGACTCTCACATAAGAGAGAGAGAGAGAGAGAGAGAGAGAGAGAGAGAGAGAGAGAGAGAGAGAGAGAGAGAGAGAGAGAGAGAGAGAGTTGTATGGGAAGAGAAAAAGATAGGGAGCGCAGGGAGAGACAGAGAAAACAGAAAGAGAAGCAGGAATAAAAGGATGGGGGAAAAAAAGACACGCATACAGGCTGTCATTTTGGGGAGGACCTTCCACATCACAAGTGGAAGGTAAACTGCAACTGTGAGTTCTATGTGGTTAGAACAGCACATCTTAATTCTTTACTTCATGACGAAAAAAAGAAATGCGTGAACAGCTTAATGTCGTCATGAGAATTAAACTGGCGT
>JADBJO010026188.1:5000-10000 GCA_016801955.1 Conus betulinus | reverse complement strand
ACTTTATTTATTTTCATTTTCTGAAGTCGTCCTTGCTCTCTCAGAAGCAGAATCACAGCCTGGGCCAGTCACCTGCCGTCCCACATCCTGCATCTAGGGGGCATCACTGTGACCCTTGACCAGTGGTCATTCCCACTGTCCAGCTCCATCAGTGACAGGAGGACTGGCCCAGGGAACACGCTGCTCTCAGGCCCTGGCTGTAGTGTGGTATTTACTGATGCACTGTAAGGAGGAACTGGTCCACAACGGAAAGCTCTCCAGGTTTTTTTTTTTTTAACTTTTGGTAAGCGAAATTGGAAATGAAATGAGGCAGGGAACAGTAAACAATAAACAGTAAACAAGTGGGGTAGTCTTTACTCCCCATAAGGAAACCTAACACAGAGTAACTTTTATTCAAGACTGGCACAGCCTTTAAACTTGAATAAAGTCAGACAAAATACAAAGACGAACAATCTAATAGTGGGGGAAAACAAGCGCAGGCCAACAACTAAATTGTCTTCATAGTAATGATTTGGCAAAACTTTGAATTTAAGGAGGGCAGGGGGAGGGGGGGGGGTAGGAGGTTGAAGATGTAAAGGCAGATATATTTGTATTGCCTCGGAGCAGGCAATACAAATATATCTGCCTTTAAAAGGGATTGTGATGGTTCCCTTATGCGGCCAGTGAAGAGTTTTCATATTTTATTAATTTCATGTTCCCAGTTTTTACATCTTCAACCTCCTACCCCCCCCCCCCCCTCCCCCTGCCCTCCTTAAATTCAAAGTTTTGCCAAATCATTACTATGAAGACAATTTAGTTGTTGGCCTGCGCTTGTTTTCCCCCCCACTATTAGAGATTGTTCGTCTTTGTATTTGTCTGACTTTATTCAAGTTTAAAGGCTGTGCCAGTCTTGAATAAAAAGTTACTCTGTGTTAGGTTTCCTTATGGGAGTAAAGACTACCCCACTGTTTACTGTTTTTTGGTAAGCTTTGATGAAATTTGATGAACTTTAAAAAGAAAAGCCTAAGCATGGAAAGGCTGAGAATTTTTACGTGATTCTGACTTCAAATCTCCCGGACCTCACACTAACCACATCACTCCACCCAATGTTCTAGCTGGGTGAAAAGAGATGGTGCTCAGGGACTGGGCCCACTGGTAGCTCACAAACATCTGCACCCAACCTGACCTTTCCTTGAGGTCATTGGAGCATTTGTGTTTCAAACAGAATCTGGAAACGCTGCGGACTGGATATGAAGTCATCTTCTGGGTTGATAGGGCAGAACAGGATTTCCAAGTAGTGCTTGAAGAATCTCTGGAATTCATTCTGGATCTCCCTGTTGTGCTTGTTGACAACCACCTCCAACACTTTGCTAACAGTCTTATTCATGCGCCATGTCGTTAGTTGTGTCTCGTTTCCTTATAAGCTTGTGTGCTTCTGGGGGTAATCCAGGGGTATGGGTCTTTGCGTCTCGGCTTCATGATAGTGATGTCAAGACATGCTGTCTTTAATGGTAGTGTTGAAGTGTTGCCATAGTTCTTCAGTTGAGCAGTCATGCTGTCTTTAATGGTAGTGTTGAAGTGTTGCCATAGTTCTTCAGTTGAGCAGTCATGCTGTCTTTAATGGTAGTGTTGAAGTGTTGCCATAGTTCTTCAGTGAGCAGTCATGTGAAGGTGATGAAGTCTTGCTGCAGTAAAGCCATCTCTTGCTTTGTAGCCTCCCAGTTGACTTGCCTGAAGAGGAGGATGAGACGATTTAAGTTCTGTAGCAGGTCAGGTCCATACACTCAGTGTACATGATGCTGTGGTCTGATATAACTGGGATGACTTCCAGTTTGGGGACAAGTGAGGATGAGTTGGTAAGTACAAGATCTAGTGTTTTGTCAAAGCGTGTATGTTTGTAGGCTCTTGCACTATTTGGTCAAAGCCTGTGTCATACAGGAAGCTGATGAATTTCTGGTAGAGAGTGGTATAGGTGGGATGGGGCTTCAGGATCATATATTTCTGTTCCAAGAGGGAAAGTTAAAGTTGCAGGCTACAAAGATTTGATCATTCTGAATATTGGTAGCTCTTCTTAGAGAAGTGTTGATTATGGCTAACACATCAGCATCAGAAACATCTGGGGGTATAGGCAGCTCATAGATTAAGTGGTTTCTGCTTGTGGTCAAACGTTTCATCCAGAGCATTTCAACTGTAGATTAGTTGACTCTAGGACTTTGATGTCACACTGTAGATTGTTGAGGACTGCAATGAGAACTACCTGGTAACCTTTTTTTTCTGAGGTCTTTTCTGTGAATTTTGGAGTGGCTGGGGAGTATCCTCAGTACTGGATTGACGGTTTTAGCCATGTCTCAGTACCTTTGACACGGTCAGATTTTGGCTGTCCAACACGTTTGTTATTTCAACAGACTTCTCTGAGTCTGAATGAAAGTTCACGTTAAGATAATCATAGTCAGTGACTTTGCTGTCTGCCAAGTTGGCTGTGATGGTTGGGGAAGGAGGAATGCAGGCGGCTGAAGTTGAAGTCAATGTCAGGCATAGGCTGTAGACTGACATTGTCAGATGTCCTCCTGTTCAGCACCATGAACATAGAATTGCACTGGACTGTGGTTTGTACTGGCACATATGACACAACGTCGCTTCATGTCAAAGGACCTTAAATCGTGCTAGGTCAGGTCTTGGTCTATATACTGACAGGATTTTGGAACCAGGATCCACAGGATTCACACTGGGTACTTCTGTCAGCCCAGCAGACAAGCAAGTCACCGACACCGCAGGGGGAGCACTGGATGTTCATGGAGCTGGTCATGCTCAAAGAGGGGAGGCAGTTTTACACTCTGGAAGAAGTAGGATGACTGCAATCCAGGAGTAGATAAAGAATGGGCCAAACAGAGCCAGATAATACGAAGGCTTCAGCATGGCATGTGATGATATTGGCGTAAATCCGGTGAAGTGTTTACTTTGTTTATGTTTTTGGTGAGTGGGCTGCCATCTTGGACAGAGCAAGAGACAATATGAACGATACATTGACCGCTGGACCAAAATGGAGAAAATCTTGGTCTTAACATGAACTGCAGTTGGGAAACAGAGTGGATGGTGGAGAAGTGGGTGCTGTCCAGGTCCAGAAATAAGACAACAACTGTTTAGTGGAGAACAGGAACAACACAGATCTGAACATACTCAGGTGCTGTGAACCCAGTCTTTCAAAAGAAACTTACAGTTAAAAGAAATTATGTGGTCCCAGAACTATAGAAAAAAAGGACTCTCAGAAAGTATTCTTACAGTGGCAAGCTTCCTGTATGTGACAGTGTGTGTGTGTGTGTGTGTGTGTGTGTGTGTGTGTGTGTGTGTGTGTGTGCGTGCGTGCGTGCCTGCCTGCCTGCGTGCGTGCGTGCGTGTGTGTGTTCTTTGAAAAAAATTCAAATGTAATTAAATCGTAAAACTGCTTAGAAAATGGTGACAAACAAATCACATGACAAAACACGATGTGTTTTTGACCTCTAAGGTCTTCTCTCAGGCAAAATACAAAACACTCAGAACAAATAAAATGAACGAGCAATCACTTATCTTCATTCACTTCAGCGCAAGATGGGCATGGAATGAAAACAAGCAAACCATGTTCTTTGAAGTAAAAAAAAGTACTAATCAGCCATAATTCTCCTCTCTCTCTCTCTCTCTCTCTCTCTCTCTCTCTCTCTGTCTGTCTGTCTCTCTCTGTATACATGTATGACGGGGGGAGGGGGGGGGTATATAGAAAATGGATGGGAGTGTGTGCTTTCATGATATTGATGTTTGAAAGAGTGTGTATTATGTTGATTTTTCTATTTCATAATTACTTTCATTCACGTGCCCTGATTGTACTATCCGGTAACTGTGATGATTTTGTTTATATACACCTTGAGAAGACTGAATTTCACTGTGGTGACAGGATTGACGATCTGACGCAGCCAAAAAATCAACCACAGAAAAAGAAGTTAAAATACACAGACCTTTTGTTTGTGTTTAGGGCATAGTGCACAGAAGCTTTGAACTTATCAGGTTACCCTCATTAAAAGATTCCTTCTTGTTCTCTCCCTCTCTCTATTGCACACACACTTCTTCTTTCATCTCTTTCATGCCCTCTTTCCCTTCTGTCCCACCCCTCTGGACCTCTGTCTGTGTGTCTGTCTGTGTGTCTGTCTGTCCGTCTGTGTGTCTGTCTGTCCGTCTGTCTCTCTGTCTGTCTGTCTGTCTGTCTCTGTTTCTCTCTCTCTCTCTCTCTCTCTCTCTCTCTCTCTCTCTCTCTCTCTCTCTCTCTCTCTCTCTCTCTCTCAGTTAAATCTGTACTGTTTAAGTTACTTCAACTCAAAATTACATCAGACCATTGGAAACAAGTGCTGATAAATTTGTGCATCAACTGATGTGATGTGGATTTTCAGGCACAGGCTTTTGATGCTGATAAAATCTTAAGGAAGAAATGTGATGAAATTACAATTAATCTGATGCTGAATCAGATTGAAATAAAACCACACCTTTGTATCACATGTTGCAGAGTGGACAGTACACAAACATCACCAGCTCCACCATCACCATCACCACTGACCCCCCTGCCAGTGGCACCTCTGTCAGGACTGGTCAGTGTGGTTTTCCTGACAGACCGCTGTCTTCTGATCCTGGCACCTACACCTACAGGGTGACTGTCTCTCCTGGTCAGACAGTGAAGACAGACAGTAGTGTGGTTATAGGTGAGTGATATCGCACACACACACACACACACACACACACACACACACACACACAGGAGTTTGTTGTGTGCTAAGGCTTCAGTCACTGGAAATGGTTTCCCCCATCCTTTCTGCTATGTTGTCAGTCCATCATAGTTTTTATGTCTCCCTCTTCTAACAGTTCCATGGAGGATTGTCTTATACGTATTTTTCTTTTCTTAACTGATGTAAGTGGATCCAGTATGGTCCGATCGCCACTTGATGGTTTGATGCACTTGTTCATTGTAATACAATCGATGTATATGACATTTAGCATCTTTA